>JAQIVE010001755.1:0-23049 GCA_034698285.1 Sminthurinus bimaculatus | reverse complement strand
ATGCATTTCAAATGGAAACTGCATGCAGCACTAAAAAGTTCCTTTCACTTTTTACGCGACGGACTATTCAAAGTGCAACACTACTGGATGCTGCCGCACAATTCAAACAAACACGGTACTATGTGTAAATATATTGTGAAAGTAACTTTTAAGTAAAGTGAAAAAAATATGATCAATCTTTACAAAAAATATGAAACTACAACTCTATTATATAAATTATCTAAATTGTGAATGTGCGTTGATCGTCAAGCGTTGCGCTTGAAGCGTATACAATTTGTAATACTGAATATTAGCGAGGTTCTGCTAACTGAAACTCCATTTTAACTTTTGGGATTCTACACAAACAAACTTCTTCCCAAATCTCTCAGAAGTTTCAAATTGCAATTTTGTTTAGTAAAACGTATGTATATTACGTGTAATTATATAATACTAGTAGGAAACTGATAATTTACTTATATTTTCCCTGTTTAAATACCTGAAGGTCAGCAAGAGTGAGTACTCGTTGTTTCCTTTCCGAAGATGGTGAGTCGTCGTCATCTCCATGTTCTCCATCTTTATCACTTTTGTGTTCATCGAACTGAGCCCTGTTGTGATCCTTAGTTAGTTGAACTAATCTCGCACCCCATTTATTTGTGAGTCCGGACTCACGAAACCTCCTTATGTGACTAGATATAAATAATATTGAATAGCAGTAAAATATTAGCGAATAGGAAATATTTTGATATGCTCAGATTATTTGTAAATATATATTCTGTAAAGTATGTATAAAACAAGATGTTATGTTTATTTTGTATTCTCTAGTTAAAATATTTTCGACTATACGACACGTATTTTATTTATTTTGCGAGTTTTAAGTTGTGTTTTTGCTGTTGCATAGATACAACTTACATCGCAGCGTCATGTCTCAAAAACTGAAAATATTTACCTACATACGTTTACCATAAGATGCTACAGTGCTACATAATTATTCATTATAGATTTACTGTTTAAAGTTCTAGTCGATTTACACAATGTAGCTGGCTGACATGTAAAAGGCGGCTATTAAAAACTAAAAACTGACAAACTTATTGATAAACAAGAAACCTTTAATATTGAGAGATTCTGCAAACTTGTATTTGACTTGAGCCTTTTATGATGATTTGAGAAAAAAACGCCATTTGTCAAATTGTCGAATATTTCTCGAATCCCAAAGGTCTCAAGTTAAATTCAAGTTTGCAAAAGCCCTCAAAAACGAACAAAGCCCTAAGAAAAAAATCTTGTCAAAAATCTCATGAAATTTTGACACGATTTCGGCCCATAATCTTATCAATTTTGATAAAATTTTGATGAAATCTTATCAATTTTGATAAAATTTTGATGAAATATCATGAAAATCTTATCAAAAATTAGCAATGTTGTCAAATATCAATTTTTCATGAGACTTTGTAAGATTTTTTTCTAAGGGAGTTTATATAAAAGGAAATATTTACGGTTGTAAAATACATGTGAAATGTGATAGCTAGTCTGCCATACGTTTACATATATTTTAAACTAGCTAAAAAGTTCTTCCTGTGGAAGATGTTTTTGAGAATGTTATTAGAAATTGGGAGCGTCTCTAAATTTTTTTGTAATCTACTATATTAGTGCGTAGAAACTGAATAAATTATATACATATGTTTGCTGTTAACGTACACAAATGCAAACAAAACATGCATGCATGTAAATTAAATACTGATTGTTGAAGCTATAATATTATATTATATTGTTGGTTGTTGTTGTTGTTGTTCCGTAAAATACAAAATGTATTGTATACATACACAGTACACACATTATGTTATGTTATACATTGTGTCCACTGTCAAAATCTTTAAAATCTTTAATGTACTAATCACAATTACAATGTACAATCTTTAAAAGCATATACTCGTAATCCTATACCCATACTATTTATGTGTACATATACCTATTACCTATGTAGTAAATGGCTCTGAAAATTATACTTAAATACTTCCTAATCTGTTTAATTGAAAACAACATTTAAATTGTAAAATATACTATTGTGGTGTTGTGTCATAAAGATCTTCAAGTATCTAAAAATATATATTACAATGACATAATATTGTTGTGGATCAATAATGAAATGAAATAATAAATATAATGCCTAAATGTTCAAATATAACCAGTGACGAGTAATCACAAGCAGCAAGATACTCTGTAAAATAACATTTTGCAACTAAATAGTTACTTTCTTCTCATACAATAAATGAACTGTAATTTCGTTTTTACCGATTAATAGTTTGAGTGATTGGAGAGTTTTTCTGGTAGGCGATCCCGATGTGGACGGGTACGATACATTGTTTCATTACACGCATGGACGGGGCTCCCATTTTGGTCAAGTTCCTCGTTTGTCGAATGAACTTTAAGTACCGAATATTTTCATACAGTGCGAACTGCCCTCCCGCAACCATCGAAATCCCCCGGTCAAGATCCTCGATTTGCTGTTGTTTTCAGTTCACACAAATGCACAACAGAAAATAGAGCTCACAATCAGCTGATCACAACAAAACGGTAAAAGGTAAGTAAAAATACAGACGATGATAATTTTGGGGGGTTTCTGTGCAGTATTGACTATTACTTCATATCTTTTGGCGAGCAGTTCTTGAACTGCACTTTCCTTTCCTGCTTCATGTTGCTTAAAAAGTCTTTCGAGCTCCACACCCCAACCGCCTATTCTCAGACCGGAAGCCGCAAGGTCATTCAGATTATCGATTGGCTGTTCTACAATAAAAGGTAAAAGTTGTAGCTTCAAAATGTCAGCAGATTACTGACAATAAAAACTGAAGGTACTGATAGTGTCATAAAGTGGTTAAAATACCTAAAAGGGTGATGGTTAAAAATGCCACCATTGCACCTCTATAAGCCAGTGTAATTAGCAAAGTGAATAGCCAGTACCAACCAATGAAAATCCGAACGGGCCAATACTACACCAGAGAAAAAAAAAATAATTTAACAAGATGCCTTGATAAACTCTAAAAAAAACTGATTTCTTACTAGTAAATTACAAACTTTTGGCCAAATGTCGAGAGCAACTTGACACATGAGTCGAAAAGAGGTTAGAACAACTTGAATTTTGTTCCGAAATGGTTGGAACTCTTTTTTGTGGTATTTCAAGTGAGTGAGGCCGTAGAGTCCGAGGGGGGCAAAGAGAAAGCAGATGAAGAGGACGAGAATCCACAACTGATAGTTGAAGGGGAGAATGAGAGCAAGGTATCGAGGACGAGGGAGAGGGGTTGGTGTGAGAAATGAGGTACAGGCCACATCCAGGGGAATACTCATGTCTAAAAAGTCCAGGTAGTGCTTCAAGATGAAAAAGGACCCAATGGCCATGTCAGTTTCCCCATAAATGAGTCGCGCCACTGCTCCATAAAAGTTCTCCGTGCCGTTGCCGATTTTGCCACCCCACTTTGTATCCGAGTCGGCGTCCACAAGCTCAATCCGGAAATTCATTATGTCCTTTAGGTTCATAATGATGTCAATTTCAACGCCCGCGTAGCTAACCTGAAAATAAATAGGTACATGACGAATACATTCAATTTTTATGATCTTCTCACGTTTCAATCTTGTTGAATTTGATAAAATCGGGGCTGGATAAATAATAGATACTGATGTTTATATGGATGTATTACCTCTCCATCAGCCGAAGTGTATTTTATAACGCCTGGCGGGTGTTCCACCACGAGGATTTTCAGTGTAATGTTTTTCAAATCGGTCGTTTTCTCATAATACCATTTATCGTTATTTTTGAGCCCTTTACCATGTCTCCAAAAATCGATGGCATGAATGGCTGCTACATTTGTTCCTGGATCTCCAGGCTCATTTTGTATCGGCCATTTAATCTCTAGAACTGTGTATGACCATCTCCTACGAATTTCAGAATTATTGTAGGTACAAATTTAATTTTAACAAAAATAAATTATTATTTCATACACACGAGAGAAAAAGTAAAAAACCGTGTACAGTGTTCTGGTGTTCATTGTTGAGTTGAAGAGGATGACATTAGGTATTTTCCTCCAAATTTCATCCCTTTCAAAAGCCTCATCCTTTGCTTGATACCATATGAGAAACCTACAAATATATATTTTTTAAATTGAGATTCCAAATATAAAATAGCGTAAAATTATGTTTTCATATTATCTGATTCTTGTAATTTTAGAAATGTGACTGAAGACGACGTTCACTTCACAATCAGTTTAAGTCTGCATGTGCTTACATTGTACATTTCACAAATACTGCAAAAACAGAGAGAAAGTTAAAGTGAAAGTCAAAAATGTATGTAGATTGTAGATACATAATCTGCTCATCAGAGAAAAATATCCATTTATCGTTTACTTTCTCCAAGCTAATAAATGAAGAAAGTAAAGGAAAACCGGACATTTATTTTCTCGTTAGAGAATATGTTTTATGCAGTATAGGTAGATCGATGGGAAAGGATAGCCGTCAATATAATACTGTATTTTTACTTTTACTTAATTCTACTTATAGTTAATAGTTAGTGGTCGTCTTTTGTACCTTGCTCGAGTATTGATCATCCTAAAGTCATCGCCTTTATGGAGAAGATGAACAATCGCTTTGGGATTTTTTAGAAGAATTATGTATCTGCGTAAAAAATACAATATCAAAAAAGGAATTTGTCTTACAACAAGCGTTAAGGTTTTACGAGTATACATTTTTATTGATGTCAGCAAGGTGCGAACTAAACTTAATGCATACAGTACGATATATTATGGAGTAAGGTATTTAACAAGTTGGCAATATTATACCCTCCACATTGCTCTCTGTAGCCGGCTTTCAGGGCTCGTTCCAACTTGGAACTGACATTTCCTCCTTAATTAAATTAACCAGTATTTTGGTATTAATCAACCCGTCATATAAATGCGTAGAGTACAATCCAAATACAAAAGAAGAGATGTCTAAAGGCATATCATTTTAGAAATGATGTGAAATATAGAGGACAATAAATCATAATAGGTTTGTGTGTACTTTGAGTACCTGTAAAGTTGATCATGTATTTGTAAGCACACTCAAGCTCCATTGGCAAACAGAAGGACACACTGCCAAGCACTGATGAGCTGTCATCATCCCATATTACTGTGGCACAGCTAATTTTTAAGAGTACACAACATACATAAAATGTTTATAATTATTAAATATTTCATACATAAACAGAAATCGGAAAAAAAATAAACATATTATACCGAAGATATTTAGCTATTTTGTTGACCTCTTACTCAATGTCTCCCATTTGTTTATATGAGTCAATTAAGAATGACTTCATATCCACGGGGGCATTTAGCCGACCGACGACTCTACACATAGAAGACCACCACAATGTAGTTAAAAATATTATTAGCAGCTTTAACTTGACTAAAAAAAGAGACATAACTGTAAGAAAATGTTATAATAATTAGATATTTTTATACGC
Organism: Sminthurinus bimaculatus; assembly: GCA_034698285.1. Classification (NCBI taxonomy): domain Eukaryota; kingdom Metazoa; phylum Arthropoda; class Collembola; order Symphypleona; family Katiannidae; genus Sminthurinus; species Sminthurinus bimaculatus. The sequence continues at coordinate 17,588 of JAQIVE010001755.1, read as the reverse complement.
TCCATATTTTTTATAAAAAATGTTTATGCTTTGAATCGGTACTATTTATATTATTTGCTTAATCTTTAAAGAATTATTACTGATCCCATATGTTCGACTTGGTTCTCCGTCTGTTACGACACTGGCCCAAACGGACGACAAATAGAAAATTCCAGGCAATTATGAGCCACAGTAAAGCCGAGAAATTCCATGCGGTCATTATTCTTCTCCCATCCAGTGGCTGAAGGTAGCTGAATGACTGTCCGAAATTCTCGAAAATCGGAACGATTTCCTGAATATTCCTTCATTCTCGCTGTCACTGACACTATAAAACGCATCATCAACCGTCAGCAGTGACGACTGAAGAAAAAAAGTAAATTAATCGATAAAAGACGATCATCATTCATTTACAAGAAATTTCGTCGACAGTAGTTAATTGAGTTTAGTCTCCCGTACAAAATGCTAATTAGATGAATGGGAAACTTTCTCACAACTATAATTTATTCAGTGTATGATGAGGATTTCCAAAACACAAAAAGCCCTTTGAATTTTAACTTGAACGACATTTTTACATAAAAACACTGAATACTAAAAAGGGACACACGCAACGTTATATCCCTGTATCTCATTGCATTCTATCATCTATCAGATGAATGAATAGGGGCGAAATGTGTGGGAAAATGAAAAGACCGGTTCCATCATCATGTTCTGCATTTTCTCGTGACAAATAAAATTTATTCTGGAGTTTCTGGAGAATTTCACCCCCCTTGGAGTTTACAATCATGGTTATAAAAGGGACTGGGACTTGAAATATTTGCTTATTGAAAGACTGGATAGGAAATTAAAGAAGTTTTGGTAAGTTTAACTATGCTATTTCGTTAACGAAGTACAGCTTTTATTTTATTTACAGCTTGTATTTTGCATTATGCGTGGATTACGTGTAGTATGCAGTATGCAGAATATGCCTTATTATTTATTATTATAAGTTATTTATCTAAAATTGCGGCCTAATTTACCGTATTTTATTGACTTGTGAACAATAAAATATCATTATTGAGGCCAAAAGCAATACTCCTGAATAATGAGGACTCCTTTGATTGTTATTCACCGGAATTCATTATTCAAGATACAATTTTAAAATATGCATGCATCTAGATTCTAGATGTAGACGTACTCAAACTTCAAAAGATTCGAAAACGAATGAAATTGTAATGACAAATATACTTAAATGGGTTCATGTTTTTTGTTTTTTAACAGCGTACTTCACTTCATACTCTTTAACTGCAAACTGTTTGTGCCAAATAGGATAAAATCCATATATTTGCCTTGAAATGGCTAATGAGGATCAGGTGACCGAAATTGAAGTGTTGCAGTCCATATATGAAGGCGACCCGTGTTTTAATATGGTCAACGATACTACATTTCAGTATAAGGTTAATTCACTTGGATTCATTATTACTATGTAAAAGGTTATTTCAATAAGGTACATTTTACTCATCAACCTAATGGGATAATATCAATTCATTTGCTTTAATGTTGAAATATTTACAGTTTGGAGAAGAAGGAGAAAAAACTTCATTCCTGTTAGAGATGCAATGGCCACCCGAGTACCCAAACATTGCTCCAACATTTAATTTAAATGCCTTTTTTAATAATCATATTTCATCGTCTGCAAAAGCCGTCATGATTGCGGCCTTGGACGAGAAAGCATCACAAAATGTAGGAGATCCACAAGGTTATTACAAAGCTGATATAATTATGATTATTTTACTATTTTACTATAATTTTATGGATGATAATATAATATGTGTATATGTATCATGTTATAAAATATAAAATACAATTTAAAAGTATGGTAAACATTGTTATTATTTTTATCGTAGGTTATACTATATTTGAATTTGCGAGATATTCCATACCGGACATAATGTCAACTATAACTATAGAACCCCCCGTACCTTTATCATTACATTTAGATGATAATGCAGAAGATGAGTCTACTTCTAAGGTGAACAATATTTAAAGTAGCTTATATAGTATATAGTAGATTGTTTGTGTATTATACATACATAAAACAAATACTGTGAGTAGTGAATACATAATCGACTAAAGTCGTTATATTTTTGTATCGTATTGACGTTATGCGGAATAATAAAATTGGTTTTTGTTTGATTCAATTTGCAGCAAGAATCAAGTCAATCATCCGATGCAAAATCTAAGCAAAAGAAGGAACAGCTAACGAAAAGCCAAAAAAGGAAAGAATGGAATCGTTTAGATAATAAAGGTGAAAAAATTAGGGGTCATGATTGGATTGACGTTATCAAACATTTATCACAAACAGGAGGTTCGAGCTCGTCGCATGAGCCAACTTATACCGTTCCAGTCGCTGTTCCAGCCGCTAATGACAGTGATTAAATATTTTACTATATTTGAAAAGCGAAAAATGAAAACTGTTATTGTTGTTGATAGTGCTCATATAAAGTATATAATATAAAGATCTTTTCATTATTTATGGTATTTAAGTAAGTAAACAATTAAGTATAAGTAAACCAAAAAAATTGCCGATACTAAATATATGCCACACTTTAAATACAAATGAGAATTATTGTTAAACATTAAACATTATACTTAACAACATTATCTATAAAAAATGAAAATAAAGTTGTACAATTTTTTTACAAAAATATCAAATTAACATTAAGTAATGAATTATTGAAGGTGTAATGAGCTTCTTTTTCTACTTTAAAATTTCAAAGTTGAATTGTTTTTTAAAGTACTTTTACTTATTTTCAGTTTTTTAGATTAATGTTGTTGTATATTTCATACATTTAAAGTCATATAATGCATACCTACAGGTATATTTTAGGCTATATAATACATACATGTGGATACATAGTCCTTATACAGAAGCTCATTTATATAGTACATACTTGCTCTATGTGTGTACTTACATACATAGTCTGCGGGATATACTTTATTACGGGATTTTTAGCGTCAAAAAATAATTCACATTGCAATTTTGTGTGCAGTGTGTGCAGTTTTAAATCTTGTATTTATTCATAATTGCACTAGAAATAGTACTCCAAAGACCCATAATAACATTTAATATTTAGTACTAGTTTAGTAGAAGTGTTTTATTTACATATTTTTTAACAAATAAAGAAATTAAATGTGAAATAATCTACCTCAAAGATCTACGTACATGTACATTTTCTAGACTTTCAGTGAGTTAAAAATTGTGCAATATATATCTGACATCTGACTTTAATTTTGTGGCGTTTTAAATTATGTTTAAGCTCTGGACATCTTAATCTACTTTGATACAGTTTTGATAACTGTTGAAGTAATACATTTAAATGTTTTTTTCATTTTTTTCTAATCGTCTAATGTTTTGCCGAAAAACATTTTCGTCTAAATTTTTAAGTACCAACTACATTATAAATTATAATCTTTCGTGTGACTCGAAGTCTTATAACTATATAAAATTATGAATCATTTTTGAAACTTGAACTTGTATATTAATATATATGTGCTAGAGAATATTGTAGTTTAACTATAATTCACTAAATACTAGTTGATAGTAAAGGCTATTCAAGTGACACGTAATATATAGGCAACCGGAATCAACATGGGTTCCAGTAGCACAAATAAAGTGGTAGCTTACTTTTATGATTCTGACGTTGGGAATTTTCATTATGGTAAGTTCATGATACTTTTAAAATTATTACTTTCTTTGAAACATGCAGTAAATAAGCAAAGTTATTCCTAAAGTCGTAATACATAATGATTTTGACCAATTCGTAATGTTTGTTTTGTTCTTATACATAGGTCCTGGTCATCCGATGAAACCTCATAGATTAGCTGTAACTCACAGTTTAGTTCTTAATTACGGTTTGTATAAGAAAATGCAGCTTTATAGCCCATATAAAGCAAGTGCTCATGACATGTGTCGATTTCATGCCGAAGACTATATCGAATTTCTTCAGCGTGTGACTCCCCAAAATATCCAAGGTTTTACAAAAAGTTTAAGCGTCTTCAATGTAGGAGATGACTGGTAAGATTTTAAACTGACACTGTGCAAAAAATTTCATCATTATGTATACTATGTACGTCCATGTTCATGTAAAAACTGACAATTATATTATCTCTTTGTTTTTTAGCCCTGTTTTTGACGGTTTATTCGATTTTTGTTCAATGTACACCGGAGCTTCATTGGAAGGCTCTGTTAAATTAAATAATGAATGTTGCGATATCGCTGTAAATTGGTCTGGTAAGTTTTTTTTTCATAGAAGCGTTTATCATATATTATCCTGTTTATAAGTTTTATAGCCTTTAAAATATAATAAAATACTTCACATAAATTGTTTTTTCTATTGATGTATGTATGCGTATGTACAAGTGTAAAAGAATTTCGTCTTCATTTTCTTTACTTAGGTGGCCTTCACCATGCTAAAAAAACGGAGGCTTCTGGTTTTTGTTATGTCAATGATATTGTCATTGGAATTTTAGAAATGTTAAAGTAAGACAAATTTATGTAATGTATGTAATATGTAAAATGTAAAAATATGAATATTTAGAGGCATGAGAAATGTGAAACTCTTTTCTAATTTATTGATGAATACTGACAGTGGATGAACTTTCTGTTCTTTGGAAAAAATACTAAAATGGAATGTCTTTTATTTGAAATTTTAGATATCATGCAAGAGTACTCTATATTGACATTGACATTCATCATGGGGATGGTGTACAGGAAGCATTTTATTTAACCGACCGCGTTATGACAGTTTCATTTCATAAATACGGAAACTATTTTTTTCCAGGCACAGGTAACGTACTCAAATATTATGTCTTGTACCTAAATTACTATGTGTGTGTGTGTATTAGGAAAGTTCTGCAAGCTCGAATCTCGCGTTATACTTTGCCAGTTCTACAAAATATGTTTAGAGTTTTATTGCAGAATAGAGAGTATATATAGCCAAGAGTCATATGTATTTAACGTGCAAATTTGTTTTTTTCTGTCATGGTTTAATTATCAAAAATTGGTCATTGCCTCGAAACATGGCCGATTTTGTCAACCATATGCATGTGTAAATGATTGATTGATTACAGAAAGGAAAAACAAAAAAATGCACATTTTTCGTTTACTTTTGGTATGGGAAGAATTTCTTTGCTAAAACGTCATTGAAAATGAAGGAATATCCAAATTAAAATTAGAATACTATCTTAGTCATAGGTTTTAGTATTTCCTTAAAATATTTACAAGTTTGAATAATGAACGGCGACGACATATTACCATGTTATGTGCCTATCGTGTCTTTAGTGTAGAAAGAAGAGTATGAAGATGGATTTTGTATACGTTACTTATAAAGTTTTCTTATATTTCACGTTTCGTTCATGTTTTAATTTTAAAGGATTCACGTGCTTTTTAAGCCAAAGTTTTCATTTTCATATTTTATTGTACATGTAACACACATTTTAAAAACAACGAAAAAGCTGACGATATTTTTTATTTTCGTACTTTCCTACTTGTTTAGGTGACATGTATGAAATAGGAGCTGAAAGTGGTCGATATTACTCATTAAACGTTCCATTAAAAGAAGGAATAGATGATCAAAGCTACATACAAATATTTAAACCCGTAATTCAGGTAATGGCTAATAAAAAATTAAAAATCATTATGCAGTTCAATACATCAAGAAAAATATAAGTCACAAGGGCTTCCGAATGCTGCCCATATTTAAGCCATACATTATATCATATCAAAGAAAATGAACTCAAGACATGCTGACATTTGTTTACTATTACAGAGTGTAATGGAATTTTACCGTCCAACAGCAATCGTCCTACAATGTGGAGCAGATTCATTAGCTAATGATAGGCTTGGTTGTTTTAGTTTAAGTACGAAGGGCCACGGGTTAGTGTTTAATATCAATTCCAAATTCAAAGCTATTTATTTCCATGAATCGACTACGTGTATGGAATATCAACATGGAGAAAAATAAGTAACAATTCTTTATTCATTTGTATTCAACAGGGAGTGCGTTAAATTTGTAAAAGGTAAAGGAATTTTGTCCATACTTAAAAGCATGTGTAGTGTGTACTCATTAGCAATGTCCATAGCAAACAAAACTGCATACATTTTATCCACATTGTTTTGATGTCTTATTTTTTACACACTAGAACTCAACGTTCCTCTTCTTGTTCTGGGTGGTGGAGGTTACACCGTTCGTAACGTGGCTAGATGCTGGACCTATGAAACATCTTTATTAGTTGATGAGCCTATAAATAATGAACTTCCTTATACAGGTTAGTAGTCACTGGTGATTTAATAAAAATGCAATGGTTATCACTTAATAAGTGCATTAGCATAATACATTAGTAGTTGGTTCAATAATTTTATCTCTGATACTCACGTACCTAACAATGTAACTTTCTTGTTTTTTTCTACAGAATATTTTGAATACTTCGCTCCAGATTTTACTTTACATCCGGATGTTGTTTCTAGACAAGAAAACGCTAACAGTAAACAATATCTCGAGTTAATAGTTAAACATGTTTGTGAAAATTTAAAAATGTTGCAACATGCTCCAAGGTAAACACATTTTATAAAAGTTAAATGTTTCCCCATGAGCGGAAATTATACATTATTAGTTGTAATTTTGATTTTTGCCTTCCTCTTGTGTTTTCTCCCTTCTGTTGCCTTTCTTTTCCCTCATTTTTGTTCTGAACCCCAATCAAACATTTTACTTGTTAGTTTTAGTTGCTTTTATATTGTGTACGTACCACATAAATTTTAAAGTCGTTACTGGACATTTATTTTTGCAGTGTTCAATTGCAAGATGTTCCACCTGATGCCCTCAGTCTAGGTAAAAAGAAGTCTTTTAATGACAACTATTACCTTGAAACATTAAACATATATACACATAAAATGTAGTAAGTAATTACAAAACCTTACATTAGTCATTTTGGGCGGAACCCTAATATTTTTTATTTTCTGTACAATCCAAATTTTAGAGAATATTGAAGAGTTTAACCCTGATGAAAGAATCAATCGCGCAGAAGAAGACAAACGTATCGAACCTGCTAATGAGTTTTATGACGGTGACAAAGATCAAGATGGAGACGTTGACATGAGCGAACCAAATTAAGCCAAAAAAACTGAATACAAAAATATATTATAAAACATGTATGCATGCTCTTTACAGATTTAAACACAAAAGATTTTATGTTAGTTAGTTTTAATACTTAACAATTCAATATTACATTTCTGTACTATGCCCCAAATTATGATAAAAGAATTATTTGACAACAGTATAATGTTTATCTCCTGTTATCTATTTCTTGTTAATTAAATCACTATATGTACCTTTAGATTTGTAATACGTTAAAATAGGTACAAGTCTTTGCTATGCTACGGTATTGCATTGATGAATAAAAAGTTTTTTTTGTCAAATCTCGATTTGATTTTCACCTATATAAAAATGATAATCACTATGTTGTAATTTATAATTAAGATGTCTATGACTATATAATATTTCTACTGTGATTGTAACAACGTGTGTAGTATATTTAATATAATATTGCACATCGTTGATTTTTTAATTATTTCATTTCCTTGTCTGTTTTTTTAAAAGTTAATTATTATTTATGCTTTACACCCATACTGCATGAATTACATTTATTTCTATTATTTATAGTATAAGTAAGTAACCATGTTATCTGTAAAACTTTTTGAACATTAAACTAATTTCTATTTTACAGTTCAAGCATGTATAATGCCCTGTTACAATTGGTAAAATGGTATTAAAAAACATTTGATAATAACAAATACAGAAAAAATCCAAACAAAATTTTCTAGTATGAATACCTACATCGGTTTTGATGTTTATTTCATAATCAAAAATCAATGCTCACAAATATTTGATTACAGTCATTTCCTTGATAATCAAACACTACATCACATAACATACCATCAAATAGTAAATAATAATAAACCATCTATAATAACTTGAAGTTAGTTCACGATTCAGAATAAAACTCATAAAAAACTTTAAAAAACTAAAATTATAGATTATAGAATATATCTCTCTCACTACTTGTTATTATGCATTACGGATTGGAAGAAATTCTCTCGTGAATAAGGATATAATATAAAGTCGTTTTTTGTTTTGTGTACAGACATTACACATTATTATAATTAAAATATATTATAGCTAAGAAAAATTTCAGTTTCAGTCGCTATAATCAGCCTCAGTATCAAATAAATTAGTAGTAGTTATCACATTCTTTTTGGGTTGATTACTTAAAGCTTCCTGATCGTGAGCAGCACTTCCTTTGTCCTCCCAAGTTAAGAGCATGTGTTCTTTTGTGATGACATGAGGAAAAAAACAAGAACATAATACCTTGCTATGTTAAGTTATTTAAGAGCAAATCACACAACATTAAATCATAATTAAAAAAATAAATGCAAAAGTATAAGGAGAAATACTGAATTGCATACCTTTGGCTACAGAAAATACTCGATTATACACTGGATCATACTTGACATCCCGAATTTGTGACACGTGCCCCTTTTTAAATGGAAAGAAACCAAGAAAAGTTAAAGAACGTGAATGGATATATGTAACACTGTAACAAGGAGTGGACGGTGATTAGAATACTTTACCTTTAGAGTTTGAAGGAGTTTATCATTCTCAATATCAATGAGGAAAATTTCGTTTGTTCTTGGCACTACAGCGACGGCTGGAGTTGTTTCAATAATATCCATGCTGGGACAATTCACGGTGTATAATTTCTTACTGGGTACATGAGATTCTTTTTCACATTTTCCAAAGTCTGTGCTCCATTTCCTAATGACTCCATCAATACTGTGTGAGTACAAATATTGCCCATCTTGACTGTAGTGCAGATACGAAATACTTCTCGAGTGAGCATACTCCCTTTCAGTCTGTCGTCGTTTGACGGCTTGCCTTGATTTGATGACAGCCGGTGATGGTAATGTTTTTGTTTGTTTTGCTTGTGTAGCTGCTGCTGACGAGGAGCTAGAGGACGAAAATGGGGATACTGAGGGTGGTAATGGCGATGGGGACGGTGATGCTTTACAAATATATGATCTAACTACTTGCCTAATATTTCTTCCATCATATTCAAAAATGTAACTATCGCCAGAAGTTGAATAACTACTCAGAGCACTAACAGCTAATGTTGTTGGGGTTCTACGATTAATTGCAAAATTTGAAAATAGTTCTGTGTTCGGTGGTAGCGTTAGTGTCTGGACAAAGTGTCCAACTCGCAAGTCAAATATTCTCAATTCAGTTCCTGATAAACCTGCAAAAATAACCAATACAAAGGCATGCATTACAAATGATGTACTTTCGTTTTCATTGATTTTTGAAAATCTAAACCCTCCCCACTAGAAAGCAGTAATGCTTTTTTTAAATGCTATTTTACTAACCTGCAACTAAACGATTATTCCATGGGTGATGTTTATGAAGTCGAAAAGCCTCTCCGTATTTACTGTCCGTCTTTGTATCCACTATTTCAAAGGGTTCATCACAATCCGCATTTGCATCTAAATTCCAAAAGTTTGAAATAAATACAAAACATAAGTACGAATACGAGTATGCAGTTGCCTCAAATAAATTATACTTTTTCATTTTTCATAATACAATTGTCAACTTTTACCATAAAATTGGAGAATTCCACGTGACAGAGTTGAAATCCAACCTGGCTCACTCGGAAACCACTTTACATCGATTGGACTAGGGTATGGTTTGTCTAAATTCGGGAGTTCATTATCACCATTAGTCTTAACATGTTGTGCTTTTTCTTATACATATACACATCTAATTTATTTTTAACATTAAACGGTACTATTAAGTTGTTATTCTTACTAGGATAAGCTTTGAATAGAGATATTTCTCCAACACAAGTAGGAGATTTGTTCATTCTAGTCAGATCATACATGACGACTCTTCCTTCTTCTTCTCCTCCCAGCAGACTACAGAAAAATACAGAAAAATGAAATAAATAACTACATACCGATTTTCATCAGATGTATATAATATGTAAAATGTACACATAGGAATTAATGCTACGTACTAATTGCCGGTTGATTCAACAGCAATACTGCATATAGATGCCTCCAAATCAAGGCTGAGAAACAGTTCCATTCTGGACACTCTCCTGAATTCCATCTCATTCATAAATCTTTTCGGCTGCAGCTCTCCCGTAAATACTTTATTGTACTGCTTTAACATGATTGATATTAGTCCAAGATGCTCGTAGTCAAGTCTGAGAAATAAAGAAACATAAACAAAGATGAAACATATTTACAATGAATTAATGATCTGTGATGAATGATGAAATATCAAAAACTAAAGAATATGAACAATGATATGTCATTTGATTTCCAATATTGACATATTGACGAAATGTCAATATAGTCATTATACAAATATTCACCAACCTTGTTGTGATGTGTGGTGAATTCTTGTCGATTGGATAATTGGTGCTTAAAATGTATGGCTAAATGACGTTTGTGTGTGTAAGTACTTGTTTTTATACCTATATTAAACCTTTTACAACCAATTTACTTTGCGATTCGTAAACTTGCAAAAATAGTCACTAAAGCCATTCGTTTCTTGATTGCAGATTGAAGGATTAAAGGTATGCAGGTTCAACTGACATTATGATTATATCTTTTATCTAAATATCGAAACTCGCCAAAAAAATATACTAATTTAATACACATTTTTGTCCCTCATTTCGCACGGTCACTGCGAACTACGAACTACAAGAGTGTTAAATATGTTATATATAATGTATAGGTGTAACTATGCCCTTTCGTTAAATGACAATAGAGGTTATATTCGTGTTATAATATAATACAAATACTTACACAATTAAAAAACTATAAACAATGAACTTTTGTAAATCGTAAAAGTCCAGTTAAAAACTCACGGTGTGAATACACACAGGTATGTACTTTACATGCGATAGATACGGCTCAACTTGATTAAATATTCGCAACTCGCAAGGGTGAACGTCTAAGAAAATTCTTCTTGCTGTTGTCGCGAATTGTCATCTAGGTATCGAGGAAAAACGTTTGTGTGCTGACTATAAACCAAAAAGGTTTTTAATGTTAACTAGTTAGGCTTTTCAACAGGTACCTGAAAACTCATCATGAATTAAATATTGACATTCTCCCGTTCACATGCCTAGACTCATTATGTAGAGACTCTTTAAAATGATACATACACAACATGTAAGACATCATACACTCATGTTTCATTAAAACGGTGCTGTAAATTCGTAGATTTATTTCGTTTTTCGTTGGAAAAAGATAACGCATTACCAGACCAAAACCTACGGTTTACGGTTTGCCGCATTACTCATGAAGAACCACCATGGTTACTACAGAAATATTACCGAATACCGAATCAACGCCATCGGCTTGCTCTTCATAACAAAAGTGGACGCATAGCGCGATGTGTCCACTTGTCCACTTCGAGAAATACCGGGTGACCTGTATACAGTATAGAACTGACGTTTTTGCATGTAAAAAACATTGAAAAGCATCAGTTCTATACAGGTCACCCGGTACCGCATAAACATTCATAATCAAAATATTTCATTGTCAATGCGGGATGTGGAATCAATTATGTGGTTCAATAAAATAGAGTTGTTGTTGAACAGCAAGCATGGCCTCATTTAAAAATTTTGACACCCGTTGACAAAATGTAGAGTTGTCCATGCCATGATATTGCATTGTATCATGGACAGGGACGTCATTGGCATTGACCACCATTCGTTGTTAATGATGCAAATTCACTAGTGTACCTTCATCAGTGTTTTCCCAAATTTTGAGTGGTAGGAGGAGGATCATCGCTGTTTAAACAGTAGTAGTAATCTAACCGACAAAAGGAACAATATGGGCGGTCAGAATCAGAACCAGGGTCAGACCGCAACCTCACCACCGCAAGCCATCAGGAGTGAGCGCAAAAGTGACACAAAAAGTTTGAAAAACCAGTCATTCTCTTCCTCAAATCCAGAGAAAAAGACGAGCAACATTTCTTCACATTCTATTCTTGCCAGTACAAAAAATACTCAGCGATCTGCCTTCAACAGTCTCACCAAAATCCTCCCACACATTCGTAAAATAATACACATCCTTTTAGTCATTCATATCAAAAGTACTGTGTATCGACATTTTGTAACTAATAAAGTTACGTATGTTTTAACATTTGTAGGTATTTAAACTAAAAACTAAGGCCATTTTATTATGTTATCGAAGTGAAAGCACCGGTGAAAGTACACTAATGAAACTGAAACTTTAATTTTTACAGGACACAACGGTAGTATGTCGTCCAGTAACTCTACTGCGAAAAAGAAAAAAGTACCGAAACAAGTATGGTTGAAAATTATTTTTGCTTAATTAAATCCATCATATGAAATGAAAAGTACTTCAGCTGTTAAAAAATTTTGTAAGTACAAGTAAGCCATTACTGATAAATGATGCTGATATTCTCAGGCTTACGAACCTCTGCGACTTCCTGAGGATATCTTGACCATACAGGCTCACAGTGCCTCCACACCAGTCACCGGTTAATTTACAAAAGAAAAATGCAACATTATCTACCTATTTTTACCTATACATTATGTATATTCTTCGAAACTCCTCTTTTAATCATGTTACACATGAATTCTGAATTATCTTATTTTTTGAAAAATGGTACAGAGCTTCCATACCTGCTCATTGCAGCTCATATAGGAGCTCTACCCGGAGCCAGACAGTTTTACCCGGCAACGTCCTCCAGGTCAGTCGATCATCCTCAACTCACATCAACATCTTTGAATTCTTTTGCACATCACAATGACATGGAATAAATAAAATCAAACTTTACTTTTGTAGTCATACTCCTCTGACGGTTTTTCGGGACATGTTTGTGGTACATAGAAATTACCACGACATTAAATTTATTATTCTCTGTGTATATACTGTAAAAAGGTAAGCAAAAAACTACAAACATCAACGGGTGTTATTTCCTGGTTTTCAGATGACGGTGGATGTCCGTGGGTACAAGCCAAGCTCTGTTCGACTGTCCACCGAAGGTCACCTAATAATAATTGAGTGTCTTCAGTCCGAAGTTCCGCAAGTGGTCTGCACTCAAACGGGGACAATAGATTCCCACGAAAAATATATCATGGATCCCACTCCAAGACTCAGCACCATGCCCGTTCACACCTCTTTCAACTATGTTCAACACCGAGTCAAACTCCCGGAGGATTTTGCCGAAGAGGGCTTAAAAGGCACAAGTTCATTTATTTCATAAGTACTAAAAATTATTGTAAAATTCAAAAAAATTCAAACATGAATTGAGTACAACATTTTCCTTTGCTCATTGTATTACAGTCGGTATGGATGATGTAAGTGGTCACGTTGTAATTACCGGTAGACTGGTACACAACCAAAAGTCGACATTCCCTGAACCCTGGAACAAAAGCAAAATAGTTAAAAAGGGTCGCGGTCCCATCGTCAACACTTCGAGTCTCAACTTAAGTCGAGAGGATGCTCGAAAGCTGGCGGCGTGGCAGGCGGTCCAAGGGAAAGCTCGCGACAAGAGTACCGAGCTGGTCAACACAAGTTTGCTCCAATACGGACGGAAGCACTGGCTGGAAAAGGAGGGAGCCAAACTCCGGATGATCCAACACAAGGCCCTTAAGAATAATATCAAGAGACTAACTGAATTGAGGAAAAACGGAACGCCATCAAATATCCCTTCAAATGCTGACCTCAGCCTCAAGACTCCGAGTCAAAGGCAGCTGAGTCTGAACAGTGCCCACGAGAGCAACAGTATGACTCCCAGTCGAGATCAAATTCGGCTTGAACACAGTCAGCAGAATCAAAATCGGGATAGTGGCGGAGGTGCTAATATTAGTCGAACTTTAACGCCAGCCTCGGCTTCCGCCAGTGAAACTCATCTCGCCGACTCCTCCACCCTTCGATTTGCTCCCACCCCCTCAACTTCCCCGGCTCCACACTCAGCTCACCTCACCGTTAGCTACCCACACAATATAAATTCAAATGTAATGGAGAATTCAAATACTCCTCATAATGACGAGAGCAATACACGAAATATTCAGCAGCTAAAGAGTCGAGACAGTCATGGAAATACGATTACAAGTACAAATGTAAAAGTTTCCTTCCAGGCTGGAACTAAAGTCAACTTGGCTAGGAAAAAGTCAAAGGCAGACTCGCAAAACAATAAAAAGGGCAAGAAGAAGAAGGATAAGGATAAAGACAAACAGAGTAATCATAGCAATTTTGAGGAGAAAAATGCAAGTGGGACTCCAAAGGGTAAGAAAAAGGGGAATAAGACCCCGAAATCGGGAGAACCCAATGAAGGTGGAGCAAAGTCACTGTCTGGTCAACCAGCCCGTCACGAAGTAACAGGAAGCTCCTCCCCCACCGAAGATAATGTTCCCGGGTATATAAAGGAAGAAGTTCGAACAAACATGAACTATGTCAGCTACAACACCAGTGACCAAGTACTATGTAGTAACGACTTTCCACATCCAAATCCAAATGGGGATCAAGTTGAGAACAATGCAGATGATATGAGTACCAACTCTGTTAATCAAAGCTCAAAGGATACTTTAGGTAAAACATATTGCTTAAGTATAATATGATTTCGATTTTTTAAAAAAATGATCATAATTGTAATTTTTCTATCATTTTTTAATTTAAGCACCGAATTCCCTGACTGTACCCGAAAATTCGAGTATTGTAATAAATGGAAGTAGGCAAGGATCAAAAAATGAGTTGGTTGAGCCAAAGAGTCGAGAAGATGAGAAAGAGAGCTTATTGAGCAAATGTCAGGGGGAGCTACATGGGGAAGTTGGAGGTCATTCGCATAGTGACCTGGAGGACACAGATCTCATCGGGGAACAGGACAAGCATATGTGGTGCAGTTTACTCCATGCAGCTAGTCGGAAGGCGGCCAAGAGAAACAGAACTAAAAGTCCAGACAAGGGACCCTGACATATGTACAACTTGTATAGACAAATTGTTTAATTCTAAAGCAAAAGCAAATTGTAAATGTTTCTAAATTAAAATTGAGATAATTATGGAAAAGATGATGACTTTTCTTTTTCTCTGTGGAGAAAGAACTCTGACTTTCTCTCTCTGAAAAACAGCAAAAGCTGAAATAAATTTGACAAGTTTTCAGCTCCCCTTTATTTTGCGCGCTTGCTTGAAATTCCATAAAAAATTCATCGGAGGTCCATTTCATCGTGGTAGATTTATTGATTCCAAGTCCAACTTCGGTTCTTAGTTTTTTCCGAAAGGCAAACTGTGTTATATTTTTATTCAGTTCCTGTTTTAAGCATTTATTACGTTAGTGAGAACTACCTCTGGTTCGAAGTTAGGACAAAGAATTGTCATTAGCGCTATTTGATATTATTCATCAACGGTTTTTTGCATTGTTTATAAATGTGAGCGTGTGAGGAGAGCCGGTTTTTACTTTGTTTTGTGCACCATCAACAGAGAGTTTTGGTGGTGGTTTATTTTTGTTTGTGTGTGTGACTCTGGAGAACCCGAACTCGGGTTAAACGAAAAAGTAACAAGATATTGTAATTGTGTATGTGATTGTGTACAGCAAAATGTCGTTCTTTAATATCGATGTTCATTCTGAAATTTTTACTCCACAAGGTGAGTATCTACTTTTACCATCACACATCATACCTTTTGTTTTAAGTAGACATTAAGCGAAAGCTCTTTTCTTTCTTGTAGTTATAGTTCGTGAGGTGAGGAAACAAACGTAATATGACATTTAATGGTGTAAATTCTAATGTCGTGTGTCCATATTCCTTAATGTATTACAGAATATCCGGTGGAAATCCTAGAAGCGGCTAAGAATCATGATGTTGTTTGCTGCTGTTTACCTTCTGCCTCAAAACAGTTCTTGTCTTTTATGCTATTCAAAGAATTTTATCATAGGTAAATTAATTTTAGCTTTTATTCCAGTAAAATTGTAAATATTGTGTATTAAGCATGATAATATGAATATTTAACTCTAAGTTGTCAACTGCATGTAAATTATTTTTTGTATTTTACTTTATCTCTCATAGGTCAAATGGAGTGTCTGTTTTTATACAAGAAGATGCATGTTATGATGGTCATGCTATTGATACAAATTCTGCCAATATTAAACTATCGAATAAGATTTTAGGAATTAAGGAACAAGAAGATACTACTATAACTGAAAATACCAATACAAATGTAGGAAAGGATGCATCAAGTGTAGATGATGATGAGAGTAAGATTGATGCTCCCGAAAAGTTGGAAGACGAAGGAAAAGAAGATGAAGAAACAACAAAATTAAGACAATGTAGCTTACCATTCGAAAGCCTTTCAAATATTCAAACAATAAAAATCCGATCCGATTCCTTCAATCCCGAGGAAGTCCACAAACAAATTACAAAGTGTTCAGTTATTATCTGCTCGAAAAAATCGTTCCTTAAATTAATAAAAACAATTCCACCGGGCGTCCTAGATGATCTTGCACTCGTTGTGATAGATAATGTTCATGAGGCCCTCAAGTCCTCTGCTTCTCAAAGAGAAGTACAAGATATTTTAGACTGGATAAGGTATTATTTATTAGCAGTATAAGTAAAATTCAATAATCTTTTGTTGCTCTATTATGTCAGTACTTGAAAATGTAGATAGCTTAAATGATTTCATTTTATTTCTGTTTTTTAGACGAAACAACCATAAGAAGCATGGAAAGAATGGGAAAAATTCTCATTCAAAAACCAGAGTCGTTTGTTTAACCATATCTTTACTTCAATATTATGGAAATGAATCTGATCGGTTTTGGAGGATGGAGAGAACGTTTAAAAACTTGGAAAATCTTTGTGGAGCGGCTGTTGACACTTCTAGTAATGTAACTGCTTTATTGAGGTAAGATTCATAGCAAAAAAGCATTTTTGATTTTGAATTCTGTATGTGTATTATACATTAAAATACGTAGGTAATAGGTAGTAGGTAATCGTACGATTCATATTAAATTTCATATTATTTCCTATAGGTACTCTGTTGTCCCTTCAGAACGAATAATACCTTATGGATCAGCAATTCAAAATCCAGAGGGTGAACAGCTTACCCTAAAAATTAAAACACAGTTGGAAAGGTTGAAGCAGTTTATTATTAATCACACATACGATCCTATATCTCTCTATGGTTATGGAGGTTCAGACAATCCAGAAGAGAAAAGTAAAGAATTGGAAGTTGTTGGAGACGGTGAAGAAGCTGAAGTAGACTCTTTAGCAGAGGAATTAAAGAAAATACCGAATCCAAAAGAGGAACCATTAAGAATAATTGAACAGTTGGAGTGTATTTTAGAAGAATTTGGTCCATGGTGTGCAGATAGAGCTTTGATGCTTTTCACACGTGATGTTGAAGAGTTGAGGGTAAGTTACAAAAGAGCCCAAATAATAGTTTCAATAAAGTACAGGAAATAATCTATGCTTTTGTAGTACGCATCTTAAATTAATATTTGTATGTCCCCCACGAAAAACCACGTAACTCGAAAAATAGCTTTTTTGCT
>JAQIVE010001754.1:0-23050 GCA_034698285.1 Sminthurinus bimaculatus | reverse complement strand
TTTTCGACCAAGTTTTTTAACTTAAGTTCAATTATTTTTGACCAAATTTACTGTTCTCGATCAAAACCCGTTAATTTTCGATCAAGCTTTGTGTTTTTGATCAAACCCCGTTATTTTTACCAAGTTTGCTTCTTTCGATCGAAACTCCCTTATTTTACACCAAATTTGCTGTTTTCGATGAAACAAATCTTCAATTTTCATAAAGTTTCAATAAAGTTTTAATCAATGCAGTTGCAGTAACAATTTTGTCATTATTTTATTGCACTATTTAAATTTTGGTTGCTACTAGCAACGAAGATGATACAAAATATTAGTAAAATGGACCAAATTCTGACAGTTTCACTCTTATTGACCAGACTTGAAGTGAAAATAGTTTGATTGGGGTCATTGGCACAATTTGACCCTTTGACCTGGTCTCTATACATTTTGACCCAGGTCAAATTTCCATCACAGATCAGCGGGTTGTCCGTCAAAATTAGTTCATTGTCCCGTCTCGCTGCTAAAAAACCCCGAAAACTGGATTCGGGCAGAGTTTCCAACAAATTGTCACTCAGGTCAAGGGTCACTTTCCGCCGGATTCGGTCCAGTCCACTTTTTTCGTGGATGCTGTGCTCACTCAAAAAGTTTGCCGAGAGATCAATCCACAATTCCAAGGGGAGTCCCGTCCTTCTGTCTATCGGTACTCGTCCTGTGTCCTCCGATCCAGATTCTGGTCCAGATCCCGGTGACCGGCCAAAACCGAAGCCAAAGCCAAAGCCGTAGCCAAAGGTCACGTCATAGTCGAAGGAAAAGGCATTTTCTTCAATTTCTTGTAGACCAACATAAAACAAGGTCAAGGATTTCAGCCGGATATTTCGTCCAAATTGACCGCCCTCCAATCTACTGATATTATTCTTGGACAGCTCCATGGTCGTCAGTCGGGTCAGCTGGCTGAGTCCGGGTAGGAATTCGGGGACAAATGTAGATGAGCTTATTGTTATACTATTACTTAATGACCTTTGACCTTGACCCTCAATGTGATTTCCGTATAAATAGAGAGCGCGGAGATTTCGGCGGGAAAAATATTGAAGAGTGCGACCAATGCCCTGGTCGGTCAGCGCGGGATTTAGCGCGATGGTCAGCTCTTCAGCGCGGATGAACAGGGTCGAGGGCGGCGCCTCCATTTCAATGGTCACTAGATGCGGATTATTCTCGATGGAAAAGGAGACGACCGAGGTCCGGAGAAACGGGGTCAAGTCCAAATGGGTCAAGTTGGTCAGGCTGATGGAGACTTGAGAGCGGTTGAGCCACTGGTCATTTTTGAGCTGGTTGACCTCTCGAATCCGGGCAATGGCGGTGGCGATGCCCTCCTGGGTCACGTGGGGGCCGAAGCAGTGGATTCGTGACCAAGTGCAGAGGCAGCCCCAAATTTCGGTTCCATTTGGACACAAAATTCCTTTTTAAAGCAATATTGCAAAAAATGAAAAATCATGTTTTTGGTTCACTTTTAATTTAAAAAAAACATTGTATTTTGAAAAATAACTTACCTTCGTTTTGACATCCGAAAATAGTGCAGCTTTTCAGTACAAGAGTAAATGCAACGAGGACGCAGACAAACTTGAATTTACATGAAAAGAGATCAATTAAGCGGCAATTTTTGATATATTCTCCGTGTTTCATAATTTCTATGAGCACGGAGCACAATTATTCTGTGTCTCTACTTTTTGTACTGGTAGTAAAAAGTAAAACGACAAAAGTTGCTCTGAAAAAATAGAAAATCTTACTTGGGTTTCGGTTCTTGCATTTCATGTGCGTTGTGAGCGTTGAATACGAATGTGAGGTGTCAGTTGCAGATTGCAGATGAGCAGAAGCGGAATGAGGACGAAAATGTTTACGTTTATTTCCCTTCATTCTGTCTAAATGTGTCCGAGGAACGTGCGAGGAGATTGTTTGCAGAGTCAAGCTTCAAGTTGTGTTTTCTATGTATGTAAGTATGTAGTAAAAGTAAAAAAACAGACACCGTTTTTTGTGAGGGTAGCAAAGCTGCCATCAACCGAAAAAAAAGGTCGGTAATATTTATCGGTACACATGTTTGCAAAAAGCAAGAGCATGATAAAAAATGGAAGGATTTGAAGGACGCTTGTGAAACTTTCAAAACATTTGACCACGTGACTCAAATTCCAAAATTCATTTTTCAAATTGAATTTTCCTGCTTTACGTCTTCCGTTTTTTAGTTTTTTCCTGGTTTGGGGATTTTCCTACTTTTGGTTTTCCATTTTTAGAAATTTTCGCTACTTCTAGCTTTGGGCCTTTGTTTTTTAAAAAAATTTCTTTCTTGGGCTTTCGAGTTTTATTTTCTTTGAAAATGTTTTTACTTTTAGCATTGGGATTTTCCTATTTACTTTCCGTTTTACTTCTTCGAGCTCTCGTATAAATTTTGATACTTTTGATACCATTTCCGACTTTGGGGTTTTGAAACCTGTGGAGCTCTTCAATTTAGGGAGTTAGTCATTAGTCATAAATATGGACAAATTTTCATGGATACCCTTTAAAGTTTATGAAATTATAGAGAAATGCATGCTTTTAGTATTTTGCAACAAATTGTTGACCTTTTACAGTTTTAATTACTGTAGAATCAAGCCTGCCGTATCCTTTTGCCATAGAGAAATAATACTGCACCTCGTTCATAAATTCATTCATGCATACATACAATAAGACGTGAATGGTGTAGTATAGGGAGAACCAGAGTGTGAACAGCGGCAACGTTGCAAAATATGTATATCAATGTAAAATCCGCTGGCGGATTTGAAGACAAGGTTTGTCGTGTTGTGAAAAAGCATTAACGTACATACATATGGTACCCGTGGCGCCTCTGTGAACGTGTTTATCCTTATTATTTCTCTATGGCAAAAGGATACGCTAGGCTTGATTCTACAGTAATCAATTACTTTCCAAATTTGTAAACAGCCCAGGCCAATAACCAATGTGGTTTTAATGCTTATACATACATACACATATTATACTTGAATATTTTAATAACGGACGAGATAAGGAATTTTTGCCACAGCCACAATTTAAGATTAGCATTATGCATCGTCAAATGTTCAACACATCCGCTTTATCCCAAAAGGAAATGGTCTTTAGCATGCTGGTTTAAATAATAGGAATTGCTACACATGCCGATAATGTAGAGGATGTGTGGAGGATGCATAAAATTTTATGATGACGAATAAAGAGTTGTGAGCAAAAGCGCAATGAAGAATGAGGAGAGAGGATATTTTTGAAACAACTTTTCCTTTGCCATTATAAATAAATACTGATACAGTACAATATTATACTTAGACTAACATCTGTATTTACATTTTCCCGACGAAACAACAGATGAAAATGGAAGATACGCCGAGATTTCGTCAATAATCTTCAAAGACGAAAACCAGACTCTTTTTGTGAATTGTGTATTACAATCGATCGATTTTTATCAGCTTTTGCCTTCTTCTTTTTACTTACATAATATAAATACATTTTACACACATGCAGGGTGATCAAAAAAATAAACCATGGAAGCAACTTTGCTCAAAAAATGCTTTTGGAAGAAGGTCAAAGCTCTTAAATGTAAACAAAACGTATTGCTGAGGCATGAGCAAATAATTTTGTAAAGAAAAAGATTTGTAGCATCAATAAATACTCCAAATTGTCCAGATTTTCCGAACGAAAACTCCCCCAGATAGATACACATAGTAGATAAACTCAATTATGAAACTCCTCCACGAGCGCTTTTTCGTCCTTTAAAAGTACTTTAAAACACACCTGTATCATATTTTATCATCATGATCATCCAAACCTCCGATAATTAGTAAGCTTAAGCTTGTTGATAAACTATCATTCAGCTATTTCAATAATTTGTTGCATAACAGTAAAAAGGATGTTGTAAAATACTGATGTGACTGATGACTGATAAATATGTAAGGTCTGATTTCTGATTATTTACCAGTAAAAATCATCATTATGTTTTGAAATAATAATTACGCAGCACTTTTTTCATCAGCTCAGGCATATTTATCTATAATATTGACTTGACACTTTGATTAAGTTGTCAGTTGTCCCGTTTTCCCTCTAAAATTTTTAAGCTGAGCATAATCACCCTTAAAAAAGAACATCTTGACACTTTCGAAAAAAATTGATGAAAAAATTTAATATATGACTGATCAACTTTGGCCAAAAATCGCCGTTCATTTTTCATTCCATTTTGATGAAATTGTGGCAATCTTTTGGATAGTGCAAGTATTTTCTAGAAAACTTTTGAAAACTTTGAAAAAATGACGCAAAGTTTTGTTCAACTGCATCTCATCGAAACGTTTACGATGAATGTTTGATGATAAGCGGCTAAAATCATCGTTTTTAAGCCTTTTTTATTTAAAAGTTAAAGTTTCAATAAATTGCGTCATAACAATTTGATGTTTTCGCAAAAAAATTATTTATCGCAACCCTTTGTAAAAAATCTCATCAAATGTCATGAAAATTACACAACATTGGCAATTTTTGATGAGTTTTCTATGAAGATCAAGCAAAATCTTGTAAAATTTTCAAAAGTCCCTTAGAAAAAATTGACACAAAATCATATAAAATTTTGGTTCGATGTTGGTCCAAAATTTTATCCATTTTGATCAACGTTTGGTGATATTTGGGTGAAATTTGATGAAAATCGCATCAAAAGCTGCCAATCTTGTCAAATCTCATCAAAAATGGTCAATCTTGTGAAATCTCATCAAATTTTTGTGAGATTAAATACGACTTTTTTGTAAGGGGTTGATCAAAGTTGATGATTTTTCTCTAAAATTTTGTCAATGTTTCATAAAATATTTTGAAAAGATTCTTTGCTAAGGTAAAAATCGGCCAAGACAATTTTGTGACCAAAATATTGTCGAATCTGAAGCTAAAACTTTTGCCTAAGGGAATAAACGAAAGCTAAATATGCTTACATTATGCTTATAAAACAAAGTTAATCCTCATATTTATTACATCAGACTGTTGAAAAGGACAGATTTACACACACACACGACCACTTTTGATAGATGATAATATTCATGTACTATTCCAGTTTTAGATAGCTAGAGCTATCATCAATTCTAGTTTTTTTCTAATCTCATTTTTTTCTACCTGTTCAACTCTCAACTTCAACCTGTCCGCTCATTGCTCATTCCACTTCCATATAATATCCCGTCGCAATATTACTCGAGAATTGACGTTGGATTAAATCAATATTAGCCAAGGCCGATAAAAAAAGCGCTAATCTAGCATATGCAGGCGACACTTTTATTTAAAACACAATATTATTAAGCATTATATTATTTTTCCATCTCTAGACACGGTCGTCGATGTCCAATGTCCATGTTGATTTTAATTTTGATGTCGGTGACAGCTGCCAGCTCAACAACAATATTTCGTTTGCTTTCATCCTTATACTTACTTACTTATTGTTATTTGGTGGAAAATCCTCCCATATTTGTTATTTATATAACAAACTGTATGTATTATAAGTAAAATAATATATTATCTACTTGTTCCTTATCTAAATTACACATTACACACACTCACACCGTATTTTTCAACAGCTTTTTATCAGCAAAAATCGAAGAGCAAACTAAAGTGTGTACGTGTGTAATATATTTAAGCATTTTGTAAGTATCTATAATATTTTTGGCTCAAACTTTGTATGCTATATTGTATGCATACGCAATGGCTGAATCATTGACCTTTTGCATCAATCTTTCTTCATCTCCCCGTTTTTCAGGATATTATATTATACAATGTATATAATTAATGTTGCAAAACCTGTCTCTGTAGTCTGTTGCTCTTTTTTGAGCAAGTTGAGGTTAAAGCACTGCTAAATATTATGCAAGCTTGATACTTGATAGCTGATACTAAAAAGTATATTTAAATTCTAAGCTTGATAATATTCAAATAAGGCGCCAAATAAAGGATTTATTGTACTTACCGCAAATAATGTCAAGAGCCGCTCGAGTAATGTATGGGCAAATGTCACCGACTCGTTGCTCCGCAAACTCGGTTTGAAGAACCTGGACGAGGACTTGACTTTGCTCGTTGAACACTTGAAGAAAGTCCTCAAGGATCTTGAAATGGAAGCTCCCAGTCAACATCTTTCGGCGCTGGTACCATTTTTGACCTATCAAAATTACATTTGTTTTAAGATTCTTTAGATACTGCTTAAACACCGTCGTTTATAAAAAGGAGCATCAAGTAAAAGATCAAAAGTAAAAACCTTGACTAGTGAGCAAGCCCTCGCCGAGCCAGGGCACGACGAACTTGTACAAGTCGCCCTTGTCAATATGTACGGATGATTCGAGAAGTTTCTGGAGGGAAAATTT
Source organism: Sminthurinus bimaculatus (assembly GCA_034698285.1). NCBI lineage: Eukaryota > Metazoa > Arthropoda > Collembola > Symphypleona > Katiannidae > Sminthurinus > Sminthurinus bimaculatus. The sequence continues at coordinate 16,685 of JAQIVE010001754.1, read as the reverse complement.
AAATATGGAAATGAAAGTCAAATTGGTCAAATATTTAAATGAAAGCGTAAAAATTCATCCAAATGGTCTGGACAATCAGGTTTATGATGCTGTAAGATGTAAGCATGTGTATTATATATTATATTATTTTACTAGCCTACCTTAACATCCTCGCCATCGCTAAAAGAAACATAATAGTTATTGCCAAGGACGACCATGTATCTTGAGCCATACGTCTGAGCAAAGTGGAACTGCAGCTTTCCAAGTTCTGAGAACAAAACATCAAGTTTTAAAGAACCAAAGTTAACTATTATATTGTAATTTGTAAGTTGAACAGCTAATATATACATAGAAAGATGAGCAAGTATTTTCTTTACTTTTTTTATTGAGTTATTATTTAGCAAGCATTTTTTCTATTTTTTGTACCCTCGTTGCTCACATTGACCGACAGAGCAGAGCCGATCACCGGCCATCTTGTTGGACCCGGAATGTCCTTCACCATCCGCTTGATCCGACTTGATCTTCCAAAAACTAAAATGTAAAATATCGAAATTGCCGCCAAAATCAGGCTGGTCAAGGGGAAGGAATGGATAAAATCCGTGAAAATCATGACACCAAACTTAAAATTCCTCCGAGGCAACTTTATTTAGCAAAAATCGTTAAAGGTTCTCTTAACCTCGTCTAAAATTTATTGCATTTATTATCGACGTTGAACTTTGTGGAAAGTGTTTGAGCGTTTAGCAAGAACAACAACAAGAGGAACTGACCGAGTACTACTTGTGTATGTAAATATGTGTGCAATCATCAACTTGAGATAAAAAGTCTCCAGTCAACAGACCTCTTGTTTTTGTTTTTTTAATTCATGACAGTCACGGAAATCGAGCAAAAAATCAAGCCGCTTGCATAAGCTATCTGTATATCTACGCCAAACAGAACGAAACAAAACACAGCAGAGCAAAAGGTAGACGAAGAAAACTGCTCAAGGCTTAGCCAATGATTTTACCATAAAGGAAAGGCGCAATTTTTTGTTGGCGCGTCGTTTAATTCTCTCTATAATCTATAATTTTTCCACACTGGAATTTTATATTTTTTGTGATTTTTTGGCTGTATTTATTTTTTGAGGATTGCATGCATGCAGTTGTTTTTCCCATCGCTTCGGCTTTTGTGGCCTTGCTCATCCTTCACTAATAAGTAAATGTACGCATGCATAAACGTGGTGCGTATAATACTTGAGTATGCAGGGCTATCAAAAAATATTATACATACATACACATGATTACACAGGTCTGGAATATAAATTCTGGACTCGTATGTATAATACGGAGAACCGGCTAGATGCCCTTGAAAAATCACATCATGAACAACCAGTGACTGCTTTCGTCGAGTCAATCTGCTTCTAGGTATGCAAATACTAAATACATACTACCTTTACTGTTTCGTAAATAAGTAAAACTAGATTTTAGATAAATAATGCAGTGCAGTGTCTGAACTTTTGGCCCTAATAATATTTTTTCAATCTAGTAAATATATAAACCAACAAATAAAAAATTAGATTTCAAAAACCCCCCACATTTTTTAAATTAAAGCATTTTGAAGACGGAATTTTACAGCATTTTTTAAGAATAAAAAAAATAATGCTAGTTTCAAAAAAATACTCAATGGCAACATTTTCTCGATGGCGTCTGTCGGGACCATTGGAATGTATGAATAAATAATCGAATATCTATAATATATAGCTAAGGTTAGTTACACAGGATAAAATTATGAAATAGGTCGTATACATGTTTGTACGTATCAGTAGGAAATTTTTGCCCTCTTGGATCAACTCGTTTTTTTACTTTATTCAATAATAATTCTCTCAATTCAATTCAACGGGGAAAATAATGTCGCATAATATTATATTTTTATCTCCAGTTCAAAAGGTGAATTTAAACTCCACCAACATTATCTGTACATAGTCATCAACATTATCCTCATCATTCAAATTTAACAAGCTGTAGGAATATTTTACTAGACATGGAAATTAAGAATTCATGAGATCCGTCGTCATTCGTCATCCAAAAACTGTGTAAAAATAGGTACAGCGGTGTCATGGCATTCAATTTAACTTATGGTGAGCAATTATTCAACTTTTTGCTCGTTTCTCTCACTAGATGTCGCTCGCTGTCATGGTTTTCTTCATTGTCCCGTTTTCTGTTCTACAAGAAAAAGAGCATGAGCGGGAAAGTGGGGAAGGTTTCAAAAAATCACACAAGTTTTCCAGTTCAAATCCTTTTTCGACATCGAATTCCAATGAGTTCGCACACGACTCTCGGCTTTCTGTCAACGAAGAAATTTTCGAGGTTTATTATAGGTTATAGGGAAGGGAATAAATAGTTGTGGGCGAGCAATTTTTATGTAGGTCATGTCGTCAATCTGCTCTACTCCGTCCTAGATAGTCTCGATTTGTGTTAAACCCAAGTAGGTCAATTCTATTCCATGACTCGCAGACTCTACTGATTGGGATTGGGTCAACTTTGTCCTAATAAAGTATACAAGTGAAGGTTAAAAATGTCCCATACAAAACAAATTTCATCCAATTTACACCAAATTACAGGATTTGCCCGTTTTTCTTAGGAAAACCTTGATCTTATAAAATTTCTGTTGAACAAAACCGCTCAAAAATACTAAAATATATTATCTTGCTAAAATCTCCAAATCTTCAAAAATCCAACTTTTGTTCAGCAAAAAGTTTGTCCTTAACGAAACAGGCCCCAATTTTTGTATGATTTTTTAAAAGGCATCTTTTATTCTAAATGCATGCTTGCTGTTTCAGCAAAAAATGATATTTTCCATACATCATACAACCGCTGACCTCATTTTCCCAGACCTTTCCCTATACACATTTACATGCATTGACAAAATGGTAGAGAATCGGCTGATTCATCCGAAACGTGCGAACTTTGACCTTTCTTGACTAAACATCAGTAAGTACTTAACACTTTACATAAAAATACTAGAATTCTAATACTTATCATAATATCATATAGTTGGCCTAGAAAAAAATATAAATAGAAGAGTTGGAATTGGAATAGGATACCTTGAAATCCAATCCAACCCAGCTCCATATTTTTAACCATTAACCATGCAATTGAACAGTCAAACATTTTATTATCCTATTATTATGCTTATTATACATACTCTACAATAAGTACAATACAAAATACAGCATTATTATGCAAGCACATTTTCCACGCGTCGACTTTTTTAGCCTGAGTCAGCTTTTTAGCTTTTCAGCTGCAACAACAGTCAGTCGCTTGACTTTTAACATAATATACGTAATATATTATGTAAATACGCATTTATCAGCGTATGAGCAAACTATTAGCTTAACTTTAACTTTAACTTGACTAGCATACCTACTCTGGTCTGGCCTCACAACTCAACTCGCATTCATCCTTATTCTCTTGTTCATTGTCATGTTCAACATCCGAACTAAAATTCCTACTAAAATTCGACACTCTTCAAATCTCTTCCACTTCCACTACGTACATAAGTACGTCGTCATTTAACTTGGCTTTTGAGCAAACAAACAGATACATAAATGTGTTAGTAAGAAAAAATTGAGATAAGAATAATATGACGATGATGATGAACATACTTAATGTGACAGTATAGTAAAATATGTACTTATATCATAAGTAAATAATATACGGAGAAACGAAAGCAAAGCAACATGTGCCATGTGATAGTTGACCTATACGAGCTGGTTCAGGTTCTGGTTCTCTGGTTGGCTGGTCCTCGTCCTCTGGCTTGTGGAGCTTCTACTGGATCATCATCAGAGTCAGAGCCAGAGCATCACCAACACTCAGATAAGGGGAAAAAATCATTTGAACATCCTTGACTCGTTTTTTCCTACGTCTCTCTCTCTCTCTGCTCACGAGCTCTCCATATTCCAAAGTGGTATTAGAATTTTTCCCATTTATTTTACATAGATAACATTGTAGCCTGAACCATAGCATAGGTAGTATAATATGACTATGTATCTTATATTATAAGTATGTATGGAGAGTAGAGCAAAAGCAGCAGCAGCAGCAGACGAGGAATAATATTAAGCTGCTAATATGTTGTAGAATACAGAATACTTATGTATTAGCTGAAGCGCCTGTAGCTGTTTTGTGCTCTGTATTATCATTATCACATTATCAGCACCAGCATCGTCGTAGTATTCGTATTCATATTCGTTGTCCTGCTCTTTTGCGCTCCGCGTGTGAAAATCCAGAGTTATTATATTATACTTATGTAGCTCGGCAATTTTTCTTTCATACCAGCAACCAGCAGCAGCCTTTTTTCCTGTATCGTGCATTGAATTGTATTTTGTACAACGAGCAACGAGTTGAAAGCTGCACAAAATTCAGAGCCAGAGCCAGAACCAGAGCCTGAACTAAAATCAGAATCACAAGGAAACTTTATTTAAATGTGCTTGAGTTTGACTTGGAGAGTGTTGCTATTTATTTATTTTTTACATTAAATATTATTGGTGTACTTACATATGTGAGACGTGTGTTTGTGTTTGTCATTGTGATTGAGTGTATTAGCATATTATTAACTAACTATCTATGGATATATTTATTGGACACTGTGGCGTGACGAGTCAACTTGTTTAAGTAATTAGCCTCTTGTCCAGCCAGACTCGCAATCTGCAAGTATTCACGTCATATTATTATTCGTGGAACTATTCTTGTATTCAATTCACGCAACAAGTAAATAATATATTATAATGCAAAGCAACAAGCAAAGCAGCACATGTGCGGCAATCTCAAGGTTTCTCCTGCATGTCCGTCATCTGATTGTAACAACTACTGAAAAGCAAGGATTTCTTCCGTACTAATATTGAGAACCAAGGAAGAAAAGGGAGATTTCTAAACGGTGGGTAAGTCATCATGAAGTTGATGAACCAGCATTTTTTTACTTATGATATATTACATTATGATACTTTGATCATTTTTTATGTAACAAGAGAGTTGCCTGATCATCAAAAATGTGGTGCGATGTGTAATATGAGATATGTGTGATGTGTGTATTAGCATTTAAATCGGTAATCGTCGTGGAATCCGCTTAGTCACCAAAGATGACGAACATAGTGCTTGCCTTAAGATTATTCAACCTCTGTTCGTATCCTCATGTATGTGATATGTACCTAACTATGTATGTATGTATGTATTTACTTTCTTCATGTTTATTTGCATGCATACATGGATGGGACGGAAATGGGATGATGAACTGCAACATGAGAACACGTCTTGCATTCTCAGTAGAAATGGGAAAAGTTTTTTACAAGAATTCTGTTCGAGCAGTACTTTCCAAATATGGCCGTTTGGATAACGCAGTTTGGATCTTGTTGGTTGATTCTTATGGTGGCGAGTCTTCCAACAGTAAAAAAAGGAAGCGTCTAGTTTGGGGAATTCTGTTCAAAAAGTTGTCTTTGATCCACCAAGTTTCCTGATCAACCTGCTTGTATTGCACCTACAAGGTTTCCATGCCCCAGCAGTCTTGATATCTCCATTTAAAAATGCTCTCCGTTTGGAATCCGTTCTGGAAAAACTCGCCCTTCTCAGTTCAAATTGCCATCGCCATCGCTAAGTTTTCAAAAAAATAGCGGGGGAGCGCCAAATTCAAAATTGTTGAAGCAGCATTGCATCGGATATCGGATCTGGAAAATTCATCGGCCTTGAAACGCCGAATCGTCTCGCATGTGTATTTTGTATGTTGACTTTAAACACTGACTGACTCTCGTGCCTGGTCTGGCTGCCGGTTTTTGAGCATCCATAAAGTCAACGTCATAAAAGAAACAACAACAACAAAATAAATTTCCTTTTTCTCAAATCCGCACATCCATTCATTGTTTGCCATTGCATTGTATTGTATTGTTGCTCTTCCTCATTTCCAGGTCACCCTTGCCTTGACTGAAATGAATTTGCGTTGGCGCGGTTTTGGTTTAACTGATCAGCAAAGGAATTCGGAATTCGATAAAGTTGTTGCCCTACTTTTGTACTTTGTACAATGTAGTTCCAAACAGCCTCAATTATCCGTCAGCCAGCAGTTCAGTCAGCTTTTCCTCTTGTTCAGCAAAACAATTAGCGGAGACTCGAGCTAACTCGAGCCGTGTTTCAACGCCGCCTTCCACAGTCGGCCCAAAGTTGCAGTTTAGACACTCTTGGTTTTCTTCCGCTCTTTGGATTCGGCTTTGGATTGGGACTGCATTGGCTATTCTAACTAAAGTTTTCGCTTTGCTCTTATCTCTTTTTGGTTTTATGCAGGATGTCCATGTGTCGAAAACCAAAGCCAACCACTTACCACAAGATCCATCCACTTTTCTCCGTTCTATTTATGTATATGTACATAATACTAGTAAACATGGATATTATTTATTGGTAGACAGTTGACTTGATGTAAAATATGTAAAATCCTGTGACTCCAATTTATTTATTTATTTAGGTGGATGAATATTATGCCTATCTACATATTATTTTAGCACCACAGTTCAAGGAAACTATTATGTGTGTATTTACATATGCAGGCCTCATATTTTATCATGTATTTTTTCTAATCTATTTTAGTTTAGCCGATGCGCACAATCCCAGCCAACCAACCAACTCAAACACGACATTTTCCCCGTCCACAATTCCCATTTTTTCCACAATTTTCCCCCAGCAGTTTTCCAATTCAATTCAATTCAATCCATTCAATTCAAACAATTTTTTTTAATCAAAGACAGGGTAACGAGGAAAAATTTATTAGGAAATTCAGTCGGATTCACCCAGTCAGAAAAAAATGCCAATTTGATAAGAGCCAACTAAAAACTAAACTATTTATGTATGTTTTATGTATTATGTACGCAGTATGTTGTATTTGCTATAATATTATACGCATAAGCTTGGATTTAAATTAAAAACTGAAGGACTTTCTGCGGCGCATTTAAATTTTCTAGTTAAAATGATGATGATAGATAGAGCGAGCGAATAGCGGATGTATGTATTATGCATTATGTATACGTAGAATGTAGAATGGAAACTTTTCATTCATTCAGCATTCAGTCCACATTTCCACATGCTCAATAGATACTCAATACTCAATACTCCTCGTCAATACTCAATGGCTCAACAGTCAGTCTGCTGTGCTGTTCTGGCGGATGAACTGAACTGAGCAAGCGAGCGCTCAGCTCATGACGACGTTGGTTTTGTACATTTTGTATTAGGAATATATAGGAATAGTTATTGGTATTTTGTATGCGGGGTTATCACGAGGTAGGAATGTGGAAATTCCCTCGGGTGAGTCCAAGCTAAAGCAAAGCCAAAGCCAAAGCCAAGCCAAACGTAATGGACAGGAGAGCAGAGAGAGGCTAATAGCTAATACTATGCTATACTGTGTAATGCTGAGCCGTGGTATCAGTGCCACAGACGACTGACTCAACTTATCGTCATTGCCCACACATATTTGAACAGCACAATACAATATAATACAATGTATAATATAGGTACATACTTCATATTATGGACATGGAATACAAGTTTGTCGACTCTCTATATAAATAAGTATAGCTACACATAATATTATTCTGTATGTAGTTGGAACGTGTTCCTTTATGCCTGTTTGCTTCAACTTTGTCGAGCTTCGTTCTTCGTTTTGCTGCTGACGTGTTGCTTGGTTTGGTTTTTGGTTTGGTTGACTCGTCCGGCGGTTGGTTGACTTGGCTAATCTCGACATGCATGCTTGTATGTAGTATGTACAGAATACACAAGATAGCTGGATATTGGATATTATTCGATTCATTGTATTATTGTACTCAGCATTTAGCATTTACTATTCAGTATTTTGTAGATGCTACTCAGTATTTAGCTTAGTCAACAGCATCAGTCAACAGAGATAGAAAAAGAGAGAGAGAGAGAGAGTCACACGCTTGGGCATGGATTTTCGACCCTACATTTTTATATCGTACTTTTTTTATAGCGGCTACTAAATATCTAATATCTCCATTACATTATACTTGCGTATTATGATGAATTTTATTGTAGCACATAATTCATCATTCATCATCATGATAGATAAACGATAAACCTGTGCTCTCAATTTTCCCAGTCAGAGTCAACAGCCGTCCAGAGTACTTACACAGGAAAAAATTAATCCCCGAGATTAGTACATATACATACAATTCCTTTCGATATCGAATGAGCAGAGTCCAGACCAAAAATCGAAAATCGAATCAAGTAAAAAAAAAAAGCTGTCGACAAATTTTCCAATAGGTACTTAACTTAATATATTATAAGCATTTTTTACCGGGTAAAATTCGAGTAGAGTGGGAAACGTTTTCCAAATTTACTGGGAAACTTTAAAAATCCCAAAATTTACATAGATTACATATTGACTGATTATATGTACAAAAAGGTCAACTAGTGGCCTCAGGCTAGGTTCGTGTATTTATGTAAGTGCCTCTGGTCTTAAGGTTTCTAAGGCTGAAGGTTCACAAGGATCATCAGATAAGGGATCTTTTTTTCTACATAATATTATAATACTTGTGTATGCATCGAAGAAAGGGAAAAGGAAACGAAAAATAAGGGAAATGGAAAGATAAGGATCAAAAGGTTCCCTTACTATAATATATTATACATAAGGAAAGGTAAACTAAATCCCTGCCAAGGGTCTGGCTGATGAGAGTCTACTTTGTACACAGTTTTGTTGTAATAATGTTCAATGTTCAAACTTATGCTGTGTAGTTTGGTAGTAAAATTGTTGGGTACCCTTCAGAAGAAGAAGAAGACGAAGAGAGGACAAGAGCCTTTGGCCATTTGTTTCCTTTGTTGACTTAAGGGTCAACCTCGATCTTGGATTTTTCGAGATGGTATGTATGTATTATGTATGTATTTATGAATCTGGCGTCCCTTTCCGTTTTCCTTCCATTCTGTTCCATTCCTTTCTATACGTTTTTCGTTTCCATTCAATTCTTCAAGTAAAGGTCGGATGAGACTTGAGACTCTGTGCATTGAGGAATTTCTGTCGTCTTTTCGTCGAATAGATGGAAACTGCTTTGGAATTGTTTGCCGTCCCTTTTTTCTTGTAAATTGTAAATCTACGATACGATACGATACGAGTTGAATCGAGAGTCGTTCGTTCTTTCCTTCCAGGAGATCTTCAAGGTCTTTTGAGTTTCTTCGTATTTTCTTTGAATGTATTTGAATTTGAATTGCATTATATACTTACATTGAGTGAGTTCAACTTGGATTTTCAACGCGTGTCTCTTGAATCTTGTGATTTGTGACGCAGAGACAGACGAGATAAGGGAATTTTTCCACGGACTTTTTTTCATTCAACAAATATCTATACAGCAACTTTTTTTAACTACTGCATTGACCTTTTTTTTGACCTCTGCCCTAATACAAAACCAAAGTTGCGTCTACGTTTTGCGTTTTAACCTCGATTTTGCAATTTAAACTTTATATTGAGCTGACTCGACGAAATTCTGGAGATTTGTTGGACAAATTCGGTGGAGTTCTTGATCAACAAACTAACACAGTGGAATTTTTACAATTGAACTTGGAGGAAATATTTTAAATTTGGCAGAATTTTGAGGGTTTCAAGGATTTGGAAAGGATATCATCTAATACACACAAAAAATACAAATGTAGGCAAGGTTTTACATTTTACGCGTATAGTTTTGCATCTAGATTCTTTTGTTCATTGTTTGGACACGCTCTTTAACATCGTTGAAGAATTCTTGCGGAAACTTGATCAAATATTGATATTTTAGAAAAAATTGCTTACTCAAGATGTTTTTTGTGACAAAATTTTGGGATTTTTATTAATTTTCTTGTTTTTTTTTTCATTTTTTTTAAATTTTAGGCTCCAAGTCCAGCACTCAAACTGGGGCGGCTGCAACTTTTACCGGGGAGAGGAGCTTTTTCAAAACCTATCAGGAGTAGATGAGTTGAAGGAAAAGGTAGAGATTGAAATCGTCGAGGTGGTCAAGTCGCCGAAACCAATGCCTGTGCCAATGGCGATGCCCATTCCCAAACCCCAGTCCAAATCCAATGCCGTCCGACCGATGGCGGCCATGGCCATAGAAAAGGAGAAGCGGGAAAACAACCTGCCCATAGTTTTGGTCAAGGAGATTCCAAATTACGAGATCCTCAAGCGGTACCTTGTACACGGCGGGAAAACCAAAAACTGGAGGTATAATCTCGAACAGCAGAATCGAGAAAAGGAGAACTTGCACAAAGACAATGACAATGACAAGGACAACGATATTGAGGTCATGGAGGTCACGCCAATACAAATTCAAAATCCAGCTCCAGTTCCATTTCCGACTCCAGCACCAATGGTCATGGCCATGGAGATTGAATCCAGTATGGAAACAAAATCTCCCGCCAGAGTTCAACAGTCAATATCGATACCGCACGAACAATCTCAACAGCAAGAGAAAGAAAAGGAGCCAACAGATATACTTATGACGTTTTCCGATAAATTCCGGGAAAATCCAGAAATCCTTGAAAAACACGAAAATTGCGGGGTTAGTATAGAAAACTGTTCGGCGCCAGATTCAAATGAGAAAATCAAGGAGAAGAAAATAAATAAAAAGTTTAAAAGGCTGGAATGCCGCTTATGTTCCTTTTCTTGCTTCGCGCCGCGCCGCCTCAACCGCCACAGCCTCTCTCACATGTACGAAACTCGATATCCTTGCTCAAAATGTAGTCACACTTTTGGCAGTGAGGCCGTCCTGGCGCTTCATGCTAAAACTCATGGACCAACAACTCCAACTTCAACGGCCGCGCAAGTTCAACCAATCCCACAAATTGTGCCAATCAGCAAAGAAGAAGAAGAAGCGCACGGCGCCAAATTTCAAAATCAAAATGAAAATACTAAAAGTCCGCACAAAAACGTAGATGAGGCAACTCTGGAATGTTCCCGAATCCTTCTGTCCATGTGTAACGAAAAGGTCAACAGCAGCAGCATTCCAAATTTTAGTAGCGGCGGCGGGCTGGAAATTCGAATCACGGAGGAAGTTCTCCCGCCCACGAGCTCCACCCCTTTTCAAACCACCCTCGTCATCACGACGCCCATATCGACGCCCATCTCAACCCCGCTGCCCAGCCCAAAAATGCCCCGACCTTCGGAACAGCCGGAGCCTGAGGTCATTACTATAGAGGAAGAAGACCATGAAACAATACAAAAAGATGAACAACAACAAGAGTCACAACAAAAACAACAACTAAAACAACAAATTCAACTAGAACAACAACAAATGCAACAAAAACAACCAGAAGAACCACTGCGAGTTTATTTCCAAGAGTCTGAAGCCCATCCTTCAATTACCCTTTCAATACGAGAACCGCCAATTCAAACGGAGGAAAAACAACAAAAACCGCCAAAACCACAAGAAAAACAACAAAAACAATCTTTGAGACCTCCACAACACCACCAGCAGCAGCGCGGGCCTTCAAATTCCTCTCTTTTATCAATTTTCCGGGAGCCCGCGCAATCCTCGCTTCACCCCGCCATGGAGTGCATTGACCTCAGCGTGCGGCGCCGCCCGCGCAGCACCTCCACCTCATATTCAACCTCCTCCTCGCCCTCCTCAGTGTCCAGCTCAAATTCTTACAACACTGTAGTGAACTTCTCAGATTCCAACTCAAATTCCAGCTCATACCCCAGTTCAGAAGCCAGTTTGACCTCAATGACCTCCTTGACCTCGTTGGGTCATCGAACCCGACACAAGAGTCGACGCCCGCCCCCCAACAGCATCCTGCTCGACATCAATGGGAACAAGCTGTCCACCTTCGAGTGCCCCTACTGTGAATACTGGACGACGGAGGATGGTCACCTGACCGTACACATGACCTCTCACGCCGCGACCCACGAGCCGCCTTATAAATGTAGCTTTTGCGAATATTACTCGGCTGATCAGCCCGCCCTCACCAAACACTCTCTTCTCAACCATTCTGTTGCTGCGGCACCGAAAAAATTGCTGGCGCTAGACCAGGGTCCGGGTCCGGGTCAAGGTCAGCTAATAAATGGTCATGACTATGACTATGACAAAGATTTTAATGGTGACCTGGAGGATGGAATGAAAGGTCATGAGGTCAGGAAGAAAAAATGCTTCATCAAGTGTGGGATTCCCGGCTGTTTGTACTATGCCCCCCATCGGAGTCTGTTGAGGAGTCACGCGCTGGTCCACACGAGGGAAAAGCCATTTTCCTGCGACCTTTGTCACAAGCGGTTTGGGCGCCGCAGCGATATGAACCGACACATGCGCTCTCACGGGAAACCGGTTAATGGCAATCTTCTTATTCATGGCGGCAACCTCAATGTCCAGCCTTATCAAAGCCACAACGGAGTCCAGTACCAAAAGCAAATGTCGATGGAGTTGCCGAAGCAAAATCAAAATCATCATCATGACGACCACATTAATCAACAATCAACAATGAGCTTACAACAACAACAACAAGGAGACTGTTTGAGCATAGATGGCAGCAGTAGTAATGGTGGGAGTATCCAGAGGGCGCTCTTGATGAGGGAGAAGTTGCCCCCCTACAATGAAATTAATCGTCCCAACCAACATCGTCATCACACCAACAACAACAACTACAACCATAGTCCACCACCAGGAGTCCTCCAACTGTCATATCCAGCCTCCGTCATCAAGTATGGTCACGAGCTTGAACACCCTTATCAAGGTCACAATATCAGTCATCATGGTCATGGTCATGGTCATGGTCACAGTGACCTGGACCGAGGTCACAGGGAGAGAGACAGGTCAAAGTTTCATCCGTGGGATACTTGCCCCTAATTTTTGTTTACCTATAACCTAAAATATCATATTATTTTTACAAGGTTTAGCAAGATTTTAGAACATGTAGTTGATAGAATTAGATGGTAGTTTTTATCATAATAAAGTATATTATGATATAGTTAATTGTTAATTATTGTTGTTAACGAATTGTTGTTATACTTTTGCCAATCTTTGTAACACAAAGAATTCATAGTAATAATATAAAAATACTTACTTTAAAAATAGTTACTAACTTTATTTTATTACGTACTTTATACACGTTTGATATAAAGAAATTACTAATTATTATTGTTCTCGCCTTTTGTTATTTTTCTATAAAAATAATAAAAAATGCAAAATTATTGTTATACTTACTCAAAAGATTAAGTAAATCATAGTTAAGTAACATATTATATTTTCAGATATCCTTGTTTTTTGCAACGAAAATACAAATAATTTTTGATAGAGCTCGGAATTCGGAAATTGACGAATTTTGAATTTTGTTGAATAGTGCAAGATAATTTAATTTATTTATTGTTTTTGTTTTTCCTCAAGTCGTGTTTAATACGTTTAAAAAATTCGTGTTCTTGCGACCTGTGTTCTTATTGTTATTTTTAATACGTTTAATAATATGCAGGTATATATTTAATAATATATAATATTAGAGACTATAGAAAACGAAACAGATCGTCAAGTTGAAAGTAGGCCATGGAATGTTAATTAGCAGGTTATAATTACGTTGAGGAATTTGTGTGTAGATTGTACTGTACTTGTACGTTATGAAAATATAAATATGAACTTGATATATGAAATAGTTAATGATGACATGGAATTATATGACATGATATGATATGACATACTTATGGTAAATTGATGAGCGTCTTTCAAGAATGAAATAAGAAAAATGAAAGAACGAAATCTTCTAATTTCTGATGTAAAAATTTTTGTTTGAAGCCTTGAGCATAGATTTTTTACTTTACATGTTTACTATGCATCCTTTTTAGAGCATTTTTGGATTTTCAGATGAAAACCATCGAGTTGAGGATTCAGCTTTTTTCTCTATGCTCTATGCTGTGATGAAGGCTACTATTGTTTCTCAAAATTCGTTAAACTGTTTAAGTAAAACCATCATTTTTTTCGAATTTAACTGATGCACTCATAATAAGCTGATGGAAACGGACTGAAAATTTTTGAAAACAAAATACATATTTACTATCGTTGTTTTCGTAAAAGGTTTTGCACAAGATATTTTGATTTACGATTTACGATCCATCTTTTATTTATTTTCTGTTCATTAGTCTAGCCTATTCTTGGTCAAAAACTTCTACCAGAAAAATAGAAAATGTCTTGTTTTATTATGTCTTGCCTATTTTGAGTACATTTTATTTAACCGTTTCATATTTCGAAATCCACCACCTTCACAGAACAGGAACGGACAAAGGTTACACGTTACACGAGTGCCTGATGTACAACCTGTATTAACAAAATTATTATTAGCTATTGGGTATGTTGAAACTTGAAACACGTGAATGAATCGTCTAGAAAATTACCCGAAACGAGAAAACTAAATCGCTTTCTATTCTGAAATAACTACAGTGCAAACAAACCCGTGGCCTTACTTATTTCCTTCCTATTATGCATATATCATTGCAGAAACTTGATCAAACAATAATAATTATCATCATTAAGTTGCTCAATCCACCGAATTTTCCATGGCCGTTTTATTTCCTCATATTGAGACCGACGTTTTCCTCTAACTTCTCCCTTCTCCTCGGACAATAGTATTCAAACTCTCGTTCTTGAAACATCCGTAGTAAAATCTGATCCAGCAAATATCTTTTGAAAAATTTCTAAACGCTAACATTAATCTACATAGCATTTTATAGTATTCTTGTAGAAATGTTTGTTCGCCGAACATACATTCAGCTAGCCCGCTTCTACAGGATCGCTTACAAGCTCAACGCCGTTCCCTACATCTGGAACAGCGAAACTTGGACCCTTTCGGTTGATCCTCGCTATTGGAAACGTACCCTATGGCGGATCAACGTCCTTTGGTTCGTCGTCTACACCTCGTTCCTCCTCAACAACATGCGGCTGACCTTGACCCAGGTGACCAAAAACCCGGGTAAAATCGCCATTGACTTTATCTATACTATGGGCTACCTGATCTTCACCATCTTCCACCTTGTTGTCGTCCAAAAGAGGGACCATGTTGCGGCTTTTATCACACAGTTTATGAAGTTCCATGTCAATCTTACAGGTTCTTAGAAAAATATCAAAAGTAATATTCGCATTGCAAAATATTTTTGAATTTCGAGCGAAGTATTTTAAAATTCAAGGATAACTAGAAGAAGAAATTTTTTGTTGCATGTTTCAGAAGAAAAATACGGATCCCTTTATTCCAGCTTTGGCCGTGACCTGGTTCAATATTACTTTACGTTTCATCTGAGCGTCAACTATACGGCGGTTCTGCCCTTCTTGACCTTGTTCATCTTGACCCCAGAGGACCCGCGGTATTTTTACCACCTCCTCCCAATCCCGCCCGAGGAAAAGCCCACTTGGCTATTTCTCATTTGGATGCTGTGGGAGTATTACGAGTACTGCGTCCTCACCTCCATCGCCTCCTTCTACTTTTTCAACATGTGCTTGTACACCAACATTATCAACTTTTGGCTCGATCGTTTAAAGAACCATTATGAGGACATAATTGTCCGTAATAAAGGGAAAAAAGGAAAAAGTACCGGACCAAAACCGAAAATTCCCGGTGTTGAAAGCATAGAATTGGAAAATATTGAAAATGGCGGGAAAATGACCGATAATCTTACAAAGAATATGATGGAGGAAGGTCTAAAACTTTATCGGATCATCCAGATCCTCAACCTAAACATGAACGAGTGGCTCCAGCCCCTGATTTTCCTCGTCGTCTGTTTCCTCGTCATCCTGGGTCAAAGCTTTGGCTTCTACGGCGTCTTCAAGCTGACCTCGGTCATCCCAATGCCCATCTTCCTCGTTTTTCCAACGTGGATCGTGGGCATGCAAGTGACCGACTTTGTGATCTGGCCCCTTCTCGGCCGCATGCATCAGCGGTCTCGCCAACTCATCGAGGATTGGATAAATGGTCGGGGCGGGAGTTTGAAAGGTCAAGGTCAAGGTCAAGTTGAAGGTCAAGTTGAAAGGAAACCCGGGCAAACAAAACGGTGGGCAAAGATCCTTCCGAGTCCGGTAGAGGTCAACTCAAGCTCAGCCAAAATTCGAGGGAATTTGGAGGGAAGGTCAAAGGTGACCTTGACCCTGACATTGCTGGAAAAGAAGCAGTGTGCTAGTTTAAGGGCCGTTGGAGCTCAAGTTGGCTCCATTTTCACGGTCAAAAAGACGACGATTCTCTTCATCTTTCTCGCCGTCTCGAATGTTACCATCAATACGATTCTTCTTCATTAAATCAAAGACCTATAGCCAAGGATATTAAAAAACTTTTTTAATCTTACCATAAGGGTCCAGTTGCAGTGTTGCAGTTGTTTCTGGAGGCTGGCGTTGCTGTCGAATTTTTGATTAGTTTTTGTACCGAAAAAAATGTTTCCTTGTGCCCGCCAGAATTTGTGGGGATTCAGAGGCTGGTCAGGAAAACGTAGAGACTCACCGGATCCCATTTTTAGTTCGGATGGAGCGAAAACCGCCCGGGGTTTCAGGTGACCTGGGAGCAACATAGTTACCGATGTTGCATTGTATCTTGTATGGATTTAATTATGCATTATACTTCGGTTTAGATTTTCGATGATTTTTTTTCAACAAAAACATGTCCGCCAATTTCCACAAGTTCAGAATTTTCAGAAATTAGAAATTAGAATTATAAATTTAAAAAATTATTTCTTATCGTCATCGCTACTTGGGCACTTCATACATAAAC
>JAQIVE010001753.1:0-23060 GCA_034698285.1 Sminthurinus bimaculatus | reverse complement strand
ACTTGCTATATGAAATCTACATAAGATGAACTTTTGTTTTGACATACCTTAACACATTTAAACCACTTGCATTAGCTTCACACTTTGTACAGTGGAATAGTAAACATACCATTTGAAAATCAAGACGGACTCCCCTGCAGACTATACCGTCGAAAAATTTACGGAATATGCATTCGACACGGAAACGCAGGTCAACAACTTAACTTGAGAAATGTTCGTTCACAGTTAGGCCGATTTTCTGTGTTAAGCCTAGTATTCACTTCGCCCTTTTCACGTGAAAACGGTTCAGATGAAAAAATTTCTAATGTTGAAGCATAGGAGAATTTTTTCATTTCAGCTCTTTTCACGTGAAAAAGACGAAGTAAATACTAGGCTTTACTCGTCGTCAATCATTTTCAGCTGAACAGCCTTGGGTCATAAGATTACTTTGAACAATCATCGGTTTTTATGGTATAACCAACGTGCAATGAAATTATTTTGTCTTAGGCAAGAAAACTGCAATAGCGTTTTGACATCTACTTTTTTAAGCATTCGTACACCTGAGTGAAAATAATGAAACGGCGTCAAAATGACACATTTGCAGTACTTTTATTTTTCTGCGGCTTGGTTGAAAGCCCACGCATAGTCCTTCGTTGGTTTATTTTTTTGTAAGTAACTAAAAGCATCTCATTAGCTACGGCTTTAGTTCCCTTTTAATTCCATTTTTATTGATTTTTTCAACGAGATGTTCTCACCATTTTCCGGAGACATTTTCATCTCAATCTCAAAAGCTTGTTGAGTTTTACCATCTTAAAATTCCCATGGAGAGAAAATCACTACAATTGGTATTCGTAGGACAATTTATCAGGCGACAGTTTATCGTTTATCAGTTATACCGAAGGAACCGAAAAATAGGGCGCAACGAGGCGTTGAACATTCAGGGAATGAGACGTCACCTGCGACAAATGAGAGTTTCTACTTCTTTTGTAGACGTCACACACATAGAGTACTTATGTACTTACATGTATTGACGAAAGACAAGAAACACTGAAGTAAAATAAACTCAGCAATGGCAATGATAAAATTTACAATTTTTTTGAAGGCTTTCCGCAAATAATGACACTACAAGCTGCAGCAAAACTCTAAACTTTCCGCTAAGCTCATCCGACGCCGCTTACTACTTTTATCGCAGAAAGAAGCGCTTCAATGAAGTAGACGACAAGACAGACACAGTTTTGTTGAAACTGGTGCTGTAACATCATACCTTTATGTTACAATTAAATGCCATTTTGACATCCCCTTTGTTTCAAATTTCCACCCCAACTTACTCTGAACTAGAAAATAGAATTTCGATTCAAAGTGCCTGGTTTGTTACATTCTGATGAGTCTCGGAACTAAAAAGTGCTAAAATGCGTGCTCAAGAAGTCTAAACATGCGGGCACAACTGTGTGCTAAATTCTGGGCATTTTAATTAATCATGAAAAAAATAAAGGCGAATGGTGGAAAAAGTATCATGTAGGTCATGACGTTGGGGAAAGAGACAATCAATTTCCGCTATTGAAGTACGTAGGGGAGCAGAATCACCTCAAATTGAACAAGTGGCGTCGTAAATTTTAATTTTTTAAAGTACTTAGGG
This sequence comes from Sminthurinus bimaculatus, assembly GCA_034698285.1. Classification (NCBI taxonomy): domain Eukaryota; kingdom Metazoa; phylum Arthropoda; class Collembola; order Symphypleona; family Katiannidae; genus Sminthurinus; species Sminthurinus bimaculatus. The sequence continues at coordinate 21,445 of JAQIVE010001753.1, read as the reverse complement.
TTGACCTAGAGACTTGAAATTTTCAGGGTAGGTAGATCTTGACCTAATATATCAGAATACGAAAGCTAGCGAAAGTAGCAAGCTCAATCCTATATGAAGGTCCTCATATGTATCTGCATTTACTCTTACGTTTTGCTAAGAAATGCAGTCAAAAACTTTATCAAACCATGATGTTGCATTAGTGAGCGAAAATAAGGTGAAGACGACGGCGAAGTAAGGTGAAGCTAAAGAAGAAGAAGAAGTCGAGGAAAAGCAAAAACCCAGCGGTTCTCTGTTCTGTTCTCTCTCCCTGATTTCCTCGTCCATTCGAGTCATTTGACTTTGACATTTCACACAACCCAAAAACCCCATTTTTCACCCTTCAACAAGCTATATACTATGTATTATACTCTTTATTGCTTAAAGGTTACATAATCACAAAGAAAAATGACTCTATTCTCAATAACATGTGTGTACTGTACAATGTACAGACATTTTCTATGTATGTACCATGGCTTTTGCTTTTTGACTTTGTGACTTACTTTTTCCTTTTCCGCACGAAAATTCCACATATTGCCTTTCTGTGCTAAAGTCGTGCCTCAAAAAGGAAAACTGATTAAGGAGTTTCGAATTCTTTTAACTAAACATTGATGATAGTAAATCTGATATGGTTCTATATATCGATAATATATCATTGGCTTTCGAAGAAAGTCGAGAGTCGAGACGAAATGAAAGCTCGAAGCATTTATCAAAATGTTCCCCCAACAAATGCTTGATTTTTCTATACTATTTATTGCTATTCCTATTATTGGTTCTCTGTATATCCGGATGTTTTGCGTCGTCCTCTGTTGCTTGTTTATCTGTTCATGAAGAAAAGCATTCTATCACTTTGTATGCACTTTGAACTAGATACTTATGTACATTGTATTAAAGATACAGAGATATACATAGTCAAAACAACGTGCTTTAAGTTTTAGGGTAAAACTTGAGATTTTCTCATATGGACGATGGATTTTTCGTATGTATATACAATTGTATCATGTATTTGTTCTTGTTCTGTAAAAAAGGGTGAAAAAACGAGCAAGTTACATTATAAATTTATCAGACTTGGATGCCATGCAATATCCCAATATTACAGAGTACTAAATAACATTCAATATTCATCTAGAAATCTACAAGATTTAATGCACAGAATAATACATGAATAAGACAAGTCAAGAGATAAAAAATGCACATTGTAATATTTTGTTGTCTTAAACTAAAATGCCCAACATATTGTTGTGTTTTCTCCTGCTTGCAGCTCGTTTCCCCTCTCCTCTATTCTCTATGTATGCATATATAATGTATATGCATGTGGCCTCATCGAATTCGAATCCACCGGTGCCTTTCATGTGTCGACCTGAGATTATTTTTATGGGCTCGTCGTGTAGATTGTACAATAGTTACTTAGTTGTTGTATTAGTTGTAGATGTAGTGTAACTTGTACCTTTTACACATTACGCATTGTACAAAATACAATATTGCACAGTGTACAACGTACACACACTGTGCATGTGTCCTGATCATGTTTATATTGTAGATCCAGAACCAGAGAGAGAAAGAGATTTTCTTTCGCAAGGATTGTAAAGATATTACATATTATTATCATTATCAATATGAAAAATGTTCAAGCTAAATAATAAGAAAGGGAGAGAAAGAACGAGCTTTCGTGAAAAAAACAACAGAATGAAGAGATATGGATTGACATTGAGTGAAATATTGGTATTATTTAATTCTTCTTTCTCCAGTGTGCCTGGTGGCTTATGACCAGACTCGTCCGTGTAATACGCTATACTACAAAGTACAGTTTCATGCAAATAGTTGGACAAAATGTACATACACATGCAATACAACTATTGACTCGGGCAATTGCTAGTTTTACAAATGAACTACATTGGATTGTTCTATTTCGATTTCAGGGAGTCAACGCAATCGTTATATTTATGCACACGAATTTCCACTCCTAAAAATGGTAAAATTGAGCAAAAAAGTTTATATTTACATGACACATGAAAATTGCCAACAACTTTTTTATTCCTGCTCCCCAGTTTGTTCTATAAGTAATATGCATGTATGAATGAAATATGCAATATTGAAGTTCAAGAACCAAATCTGCGAGTAGATTGAGCGTGTATTCACATTTGCAATCACATTCGCATTCGCTTTACATTTCAAAGGCAGTACATTATTTTGTAGACATGGACATTTTAGACACAAAAATTCTTCCCGTTCTTCTGTTGTTGTCTCGAATCTCGAATCTCGTTCGACTCAAAAGCTCCAACTTCAACTTGCTTTTCTCATACAAATTACAATGTAATAGAAGTAAGTACAATGCACATAACAATGTTAAACACTCGCTGGACTCGAGAGAGAGAGAGAGAGAGAGCGAGAAAAGTTCAAGCTTGCAAAAAGAAAATAGGAAGGAAAAAATTCATCACAGTTATCCATCTTAATGCTTGTAGACATTTGAAAATTTTAAATCACCGGCCGTTTGTGCAATCCCACCTCGAGAAAACAACAAGACAGACAAAACCAATCATTTGAAAATTTATCATATTTAATGGGATGGCATAATTCTGTGCATATATGTATGTAAGATAACGTGTAACATAACGTTCACGCTAAAAGTTAATAGTTGACGGTTGATGGTGATTGTTATGTTGATGACGACGATACAATGATAATTATTATTTTGTACTTTTTGACTCTCTGACTTTTGAACAATTTGAAATTTTCAACAGTACTGTAATTCCCATGCATACATATTATACATCTACAAATACATGATAATATTGTATGTATTGTATACTATTCACAATTCACAAGTACACAAAATTTACAATTTAATCGACAAAATCCACAGACAAATGTATTCGCATTCACATTTGTATTTTGTATGTATGTACTTTGAGGTAATATGCATAGAATATTACAATTAAAATGATGATGATGATGATCATTATGATTGTGATGACTCTTGTCTTTTGATTCTCGGTCCGGTACATAATATACTCTCAAATTGAATTATGGTAGGAAAGGTCGAAAAGGAATGGAGGAAGAAACCCAAAGAAAGAAATGAATGTGTCACTACACTATCACATCAAAACACGTAACATCACATGAAAAAGTCGACACATAACGCAAGCAGCACCTTTGACCTCTCTCTCTTTGAGTCTAGTAAGCCAGTCTTGGTCTTGAGACCAGCAAGATGACCTTTTCTCTGAGTCAACCAAGAAGAAAAGAAAAATGAGGAAATTTAATTTTTTTTTCATTCCTTTTATCTTTTGATGTGTTCTTTGTACCTATATTACCAACAGATATTCGCATTCGTATTTCTGTTTGTATACTTGTAACTTGTAAATACATATGTAAGTACCTACTCGTTTTTGTTTTGTTCCTCGGCGCATTCCTCGTCCTCATCAAACACACAAAACAAAGCACAACAAAACATATGTAGGAGAATAAAATAAAATACGATATGATAAAGATAAAAAGTTAAAGGTCATTTTGTGTAAAAATGTCTCCGCAATAACTACAATACATAGAATAAAAATACTAAAAGTACTGTTTTATTTCTTTAAATTCGTTTTTCTATATTGTTGAACTCTTAAATAACTATCCGTAAAAATATTTCGAATTAAAAAGCTAGCGGTTTCTCTTTCTCTCAAATCAAACTTTGACTGTACAGTGTACAGTCAACAGTACGGAAAATCCATGTAGTTACAGCTGATATAATTTTTTCTCGGTAAATTTACAGTACATAATAAACATTCCACAAAATACAACAATACAACACTTTGTTACGTCGTTATGATCTTTCATTGCATATTTATCAGCATTTAAAATTTTTAAAAATCACGGCCGTAGGAGAAAACATTCCGTGATTTTTTTTTCATCCAAAACAGGAAAAGAAAGGAAAACCAAAAGTACTTTTGTTTTATAAGGTAAGTATGCAATGAAAATAAATAGTTAAACCTCGGACATGAACAGGGTTGCAGTTAAAACTATAAAATATATTTTTAAAATAAATTTAGTCATTTTAACAAGGCAGAGTTGGTGGGTTTAAAAGCTGATGAGCTGGGTAAAAAACTAGTACATTTGCATGAATATTGCTATGTATTAGGTATGCATATAGAAGCGAATAATGTTTCTAGATATTGTTACGCACATTTATGTATTATGTATGATGTGTAAATAATATATTGTTGATGTTACTGTTTCTGGTTGCCTACTTGGTTTTTTGCCTAATGATAAATGGTAATGATACATTTTTTGAGAGTGACTAATCCAATAAATACTATATATCATATACTTATGATCATATTAAGAAAGAGAGGCGAGAAACCTTTATCTAGTTTTGTAGATATAAATGAATCTTTAGTTAGTTTTATCTACAGATTAAACTAGAGATGAGAGAAAAGACACCACGCATTTTTCTGCCAGTTTGTTTCTGGTCTAGTATACATTATACAATATACAATCCATAGATGATAGAAAAATGTGGGATAGAGTTCAGTTTTACTTTATACATTTACATTTTACATGCATCTACATGTACATACATATTTGCAAAAGATGAGTCTGTTCTGTATAAGGTTCGTCTGATGAATCTCTCTGTGTGTGTATGAGTAATATGAATCTTGAATCTATTGTAATCGTAATCGTATATTGCCTACATTGTGCAGCATACAGCAGCTTTTCGGACTGTCGGACTGGTTTTGGTTTTTTCTTTAATTTTTTAGCATATGATAACAATTATTATTGTTCCTGTATATTATCTGTACACTGTATACTGGATACAGTAGAGATACGACTTGCTTCAGCTTGGTTGACTCGACTCGACTTGATTTGGTATACATTATACATACTGCATCACATAATATCGTACCGTACATTGTGCGTATTTGACTATGTATCGTCTGTGTATGTACGTAAAGAAGAAGAAGAAGAAGAGGCCATACGAGTTGAAAAAGAAGAGGACGAAGACAGTCATTTCCATGTTACGTAATACACCTATTAAGTCAATCATTCGCAGTCCCGTTCCATTCTACGTATTTTGCATGAAGTTTTTTCTCTCCTTTGACTTGTACTTTTTGTCAATATTCTTGTATGTACAATGTACAATAGTTATCCTAATGCCGCAATGCCAATAGCCATATCAATATCAATTCTACTGGCCATTCGTCGAGACTTTGAAAGAGAGTTAAAAGTTCCTACAATAATAATTACCACTTTTTTCTCATGTTAATGAGCATTTTTCGAAAAATCGGCAACAAAACAAAGCAAAAGTGGACCCGACCAGTTCAACATTGCGTTTTGCCACAAGTTGCAAACATGCCGCAAAATGATGTTTTTTGTTATAAAATTTAGAAACGGGAGTCTGTCATAAAATTGTGAATTCTACTCCATGAGTAATAAGTACATTTTTTCGGTTGATTTTTCAGCAGACCAGCCGCTCAAATCCGACAACCAGACGACATACGATGGAACAAAGATGAAGCCGACCGAGACAGGAGGGGAAAAGCTGACGGTATTTTGTCCCGCCAAGAAAGTAAGTTCCTACAGCAGCACTAATTACGGTCAGTTTGAGCTACCCAAAACGCCGGCCTCGAGTGACCCGGGAACTTTTATCGTGTCCCCCTGTCCTCACGGTATTAAAAATGTGGGTGCCGTTCTCATCTACCTGCCGCGGATTTTCGCAGCACCCACCCTCAAGCCCTCAATATCTCCGGGTCTGCAGAGCTACTGTTTGCTGGACAGCCACAGCAAGATGGGCATATGGCGACATGTGGATGACTTGACTCATTTGAGCGACTGTCGTCAGCAAGTAAGTTGAATACATGGAATATACATAAATGTACAATGTACAAAGACAACGGCAAGTCACAAGACATTTTATGTTTATGTTTTATTGTCTGTATAGTCTGCAGTCTGCACACAGAAGGTGATGCTTCATTTGCAATGTGCCATGTAAATAAATAAATAATGCATGTGTCGTGTGCATAATGTATTATACATTGTGTATTGTATTGTGTCCTATTGCACGTTGTATAATGTGTGATGTGTGATAATACAAAGTGTAGCAGGCACGAAAGATGCTCATCTCCATGTCGAATCCAATCTTCTCATCTCATCTCATCTGGCATCTAACGAACCAATACCGCCGTCGGACCAACTGAACGGTGGGTGGTGAAGCCATAAAACCATAACCGCAGAAACAAAACAAATAACTAAAATACAGATGCTGTTCAATCTTCGATATTCCAAAACTTGTGGCAACGGCAATGGTCAATGATTACATAATATATACAGTTGCATTTTGTGTATGCATGCAAGTACACAAACAATGTATTTTGTCTGGTTTATGAGAATCTTTGTGATTAATTCAATGGTCGAAAAATGCTAATGCTAATTTCCAAAAGTTATACCGACCAGCCGGAACCTTTGCAAAATTTGCTCCCTGTTTTTTTTCTCCACAATGTAATTTACAATTTGCAATCAAAATTTTGTTATGACCTCTTATTTGCTAAAACTGTAAACTGTAAATTAAAGGAAATGCGATTTTTTAAATCACAGTTCCTTTAATTCCCTTGCAGCTAGTTTTGTCATTCCCCCCGTAAACTTTGTATGAAGACGACATTTTTTACGATTTCTTTATTTATTATTTTTCTTCTATATGATTGCACAGTGTACGGTGTACACGCTAAAGTTAGAAAACGGTGGAATGTACCTATTTAATTTAAAAATAATGAGCAATAAGCCATGGAGAAATTCGGGACGGAAATCATTAAAACATTGAATGTTGAGCATACCAGGACAAATTAAAAATTTAATAGCTAAACTGCCAATGTGTAATAAGTTATCTGTAATTTGTAGGTGCACTGTGTAAGCAATAAGTATGTGACGCTAAAGTGCAGTGTACTGTGTGCATCTTAAAATGATGTGTAAAAATCTATTACCTACTTGTATTATTTATAGACCGTAATGTGTATGCAGTCTGCGTGTGTATATTGTGTATGTCTATTTTACTATTTATTTTTACGGCCTGGCAATCTTTCTCACACTAATCATAATAAAAAGAGACAGGCGGAGAAGAATTGATTCAGCGTCATCCCGTCTTCAGTTTCTATTTTCTGCTCCATCCGTTTTCCATTCCATGTGTATGTACATATAATACAACCATGAAAATATGTAGCTGTATATACAAAGTGCAAGAGCCGAAGGCCGAAAACAAAACCCGAGGGTGACACATCCACCAAAATTGTCTAGTCCATCAAATCAACTCTGCCAGGAGTTTATAATAATATGTATCTTGCGTTATTCTTCTTCACCTTAGTCATGTTTCATGCGGCGTTAGTTTCGTGGCCGTCTTTTGACTCTTGACTTGACATTATTTGCTATTTGTACTTTGTATTTGTCATCACTTGGGAATTTGGACCTTGTTTCTTTGTTTCTTTCGTTGTTCGTACTTTGTGCATCTTGTGTATTGTAGTTATTGAAGAGACAAGCCAGTTGAAGCTCTTCTATCCGAATTTTATCACTTGGTATAATCTGAGGTGACAGGGCAGCACAATATGTATGTATAATGTATATGTATGACAAAAGAAATGTCAGTGCAATGTGTGTCTCGTCCTCGTCTTCTTCTTCACTTGTCAAGACAGTTGGAAAGCTCTTGAAGGTGATGAGCTCACCATTATATTTTCCGAGAGCTTCTTCTTTCTCTTCTTATTCGTCTTCTTGTGCTTATTTCCTTCTGTACAATCTTTCTTGCACTTTGAATTTTGGCATTTGAGCAAATGCTATGATGAAAAGGTTGTTTTGCTTGTTTAGACATTGTTTGGATAAATAATACTCGGGCTATTACATATCTTAACATTACAGTGCATTACATTCATTTGCCTTGTGTTTCCCGACTAATCACAATATATTATACATAAATTATGCACATTTTTTACTTTTGTTCCACGCATTCGTTGACCCATTAGCCTCAAGTTTGAAGTTTATGTTATCATTTTGTCTCAGCTTTTAGCTTTTTTCCACGGTGCACACATCAAATATTACATGCATTATATTATATTGTATGTTTTAATTGTGGTAGAAATATTGTACAAAGAGAGAATGTGAATGTGGTATGGCATAGTCTGATAGAAAAGTTAGCCGGGCTGTCAGGATTCTTTTCCTCCGCTACACACGACAGCAAGAGAGAGAGAGAGAGAGAGAGAGAGAGATTCAAATATACGGTCTTTTGGTCTTCTTTCTTTTAAATGAAAATGTGTAAAAGACGATACGATACGATACATTCATTACATTTTACATGAGACTATTGTACATATTGCATTACGATTAGAGCACGATACGATACATCTGCCTATGTTTGTGTGCAAAATTTCCAAGAAGATCTCCCAGGAATTTAAATTAGTCTCTGCCTTTCTTTTTCTTTCTTTCTATGTATCTTTCTCTAATTCCTCGTATCTCTCTCTCTCTTTCTCAGTCTTCTTCTCTACATGCCAAATGACGAACATTCTATTTCAGATTTGTAATAAATAGAGCATTTTTGCTGTGTAACTCCTTTTCCTTCCCCACTCGACTCGACTCGATTACAAATTACAAACTACATAAGAGGATATAAATATACGCAGAACAACACTACACGCTACATATCCTAAATTTTGGATTATGCTAATGGGAGAAAACAAGTAATAGTGAGAAGCGTATGCTCAGCCGATCCTGTTAAACATAGTACAGAAAAATAATAAAATTTGTGTGCACGAGAACTTGTGCTTGTTGCATTTTATTATGCTCAGGACTTGAATTTAATTGTAACACTACTATGCGTACTATGTATTACATATGTATATGTAAAATGTAAAAGCCTGAATTCTTCTGCCCGTAGATATATTTTGAGCTTCCATGTAGTATCGTCTAGCCTAAACTTTGTGTGAATGTGTATGTGTATTGTACATGATGTATAGATACATTTGTTTTACTGTTAATTCTCGCCGTTTTCCCTAACGCATGCATGGATTTCCTTGTCTTTTACTTTTTTTAGGATATGGAGGATCTTGTCAAAGACGTGCGTGCAGTCGTTCCTGTTGAAGAGACAATCACTCAATTCAATTTGAGACAGGCGATTCCACTACTGAACAGTCTTTTGAGAAATGCATACAAGGTGGGCTTTTACTATGTATCTTGGTGCTTATTGTAAAAGTACAAAATGTATTATACACATGTATCACACAACTTTTATACAGAAAAAAAACAAATGTTATTCGTATGTATCTATGTATGATATGATAAAATAGGATTATGATAGCGCTCGAGCCCTGGTGGACAGTGTGAGTCGACTGTTGGGTGAAAAGGAGATTTATGAAGATCCAACTCTGCAAGTGTTGAGGAACGAACTATTTCGACTCATAGAGCAGTACACACAAAATGCAAAGATCAAGCCCGGAGAAAAGGTGTCCGTGACGAGCAGTGGAATGTCCGTGGAAACGGCGTTATTCCCCTCGGATATGGAGTCTCTCCTGGAGAAAGAGAAGGAGGCAAACGGAGTAAATGGCGGGGCAAGTGCGGCAAGCAGCTTTTCATATGACTTTCAGACGATTCATCTACCCTATGAAGCTCTAGAGATGGCCCGCTCTAGCTTGACCACGAACCAGCAACCCCGTCTTCGACTGATCGCCTACAGCAACGATTTGTTCTTCCACTGGGGGAAATCTAGAGAGTGGATGGACGAGCAGGCTCTGGCAAACCTGACCCACATGATTCCACAGGAGCAAACTGCGTTTACTGGAGAGTGGCGAGTTCTTTCCATGCAATTTGATGGGTATAAAATGAAGAAAAACCTAATTTTTCTGCAATATAAAAAACACAGTAATTCTTTAAAATATGCAACGACGTGTGTCAGAACTTTGGATGATAGAAGCTGACAAAGTTCGTCAAATGACGGAACACATGAAACTCGCCAAAACATGACATAAATGATTTTTCCTCCCTTTTCTTTTGTCTCTATGTATATTGTATATACTAAAAGGGTGACAATTGAGAATCTGACAGAGCCCATCGTCTACACACTTCCTGCCAATCAACCCGTGAATAATTCGATGCGGTGGGTGTGTGTTTTCTGGGACGAACACGGTGAGACGACAGCATAAATACATAAAATACAGATACTTATTACTTGCATAATACCTCGCTGTAATGAATGCATAACCTCAGCTTAAATGTTAAAGAGATTCATTTGTTTCTTTCGTCCCCTTTTCTTCCCGTACAATGCATAAAATGGATTTTAACGTGGATTTTGACGTGATCTTGTAATAACACAAAAGCGTTGTATGTACAAGATGAACTTGGACTCTCGTTCTTTCCCCGTATTTTGTGCATACATATGTATGTATAATGCATTGTATTTCAAACTGTCATTAATCCCAGTCAAATATTATATGCATGTGGACATTTTCATTTTGCATTTTCCTTGGATTGACCATCAAAAGACAACTGGACTCTTTAACGTGACGTTTTGTCTTTCTCTCTCTGTCTCTCTGCCTATCCTTCCTGCGTTGTCCTTTCTTCCCTTTTCTTTTCCACCATGTTATGTTGTGTTATGCTACATTCCATTATCCATTACTTTACACTCTCTTCCATGTCTTCCTTCATTTCGCTTTGTGCATTGTGTATAGAAATAGAGAAGAAGGAGATTAATTGAGTTTTCCCGTGTCCTAGTTCAACCTGTATTATATTTATAATTCATATCCTTTTGGATTGGAATTTGGGATTATTTTCTTGGTATTACATACTACATACAGTACAGGGAGGCAGAATAACGACAATGACGAGAACGACGACGACGACCAACATGATGATGATGATGATGAGACAGACATGCATTTACACACACGATATTACAATTAGCCCTCAGTCCACTTAAAGTATTATGAGAAATAGATAGATAGATAGATAGATTGAGAGGGTGAACTAGGACAAAAGAAGAAGATGACGAAGAAGAAGAAGAAGAAGTGCCAATAATTAAGCCATAGGCTACACACGATATCCCCTTTCCATGCACTTCCACTTTATACGTATTGTATCTAAGCATCCACATCAACTTTAACAATACGAGCTTTACCTACATATGTCCAAGCACAATATGCAGCCTGCTGGGTCGTAAGTTGCTGTGTGATTTTCTAGTGTTTTAACTCAATGGTAGGTAATACAATAATAACCATAATGATACACTAGGACAGACTGGGGCACACACACACACACACTTACACACTCGCACAAAGACATGAGAGTAAAACGGGAAAACTGATAGATAGATAGATAGATCCTCACAAGTACTTGTGATTATAACTAGATAGATTTCCCTCACACATGCAAACCTATACATCTTATGTGGTGTTTTGTTTGTATTAGATTCTATGTGTGTGTGTGTGTGTACATACATATAATATGCCATTTATTATTGCAGAAAGCAAGTGGTCAACGAGAGGGATGAAGAGCAGTGAGCTGTCAAACGGGACCATTCAGTGTGAGGCGAATCATCTGACTGCCTTCAGTATCTTGTTGGATCCACGACCCACGGCCGATGAGGTCCATTTTCCAATAAATTTTCTTAATTTTTAGCTCACATGTAATTAGTACATAGTAAGAGAATGTGGTGGGCAATCTATGAATGAAGGTATACATAATATAATCCTACCCTATTTATATGGAACTCTGGGCTTTAGGAGGAATACTACGACGAGAACGATGAAAGCTGGGAGCATCACAAGGGGGATAAAGACGCCCTAGTTTCCTCGTCCAAGAAGACCAAGACGAGCATTCACACGCACATTCTCTCCGTTCTCTCGAGCATTGGATCAGCACTGTCGATGACGGGCCTAGGAATTACTGTCCTCACTTATGCACTTTTCCGGTCAGTCTAAAGTCTAAATACATGTATGTAGTAATGTAGTGTGTATCGTCTGTCCTCTGTCGTTGTTGTTGTCGTCGTCGTGTCCCTGATTTCTTTGTCACATGTGTTCCTCTTTTGTTCGTCTTGATTTTTCTAGATAAGATGACAATGCCAATTACAATTGCAATTACGGGGACAATGGCAATACCAAAAGTCCGTCGCTAATTTGTTTTTGATTTTTTATGTAACATATATATATCATATTATGTGATAATTTCATCTCACACACTCACAGACAATCCCTTGAATATTTATGTTTGTATTGCACGCAGAGCGAGTGACATAAATATTATGAGACCATTCTAATTGTTTCCTGGGACTATCGTGCTAATGTTTAATGTTTAAAACGGCAATATTTTATTGGGCTCTCGTAATAGTAAATAATATTAGTCGACAAAAAATGGCTTGAGGTGAAAGGTGTTTATGAAAAACGGAAAAAATTATTTACAAGTTCGTACGGTTAATGCTGACTTTAAGATATTAAATCTATTAGTACAACTATTATTGTAATATATTATGATTTTTTTATTCCTGTTTGTCTGTAATATGTAGAGATGAAAGATTGGACGAAGAGACGCAATAAAATTAAAATATAGATAATAAATAGTTAATAGTTTTAGGTATACACCTACATGGGTAATAATTCCTTGTTCTGGTTCTCCACCCCATTGTCATTGGTCAGAAAAAATAGATGGTGATAATAAATGACAACAGAATTTCCGTTGTCTTTGTCGTCGTCGTCGTCGTCACTGACGTTGACGTTTACGTTCAAGTTGAAGTTGACCATTCACAATGCCAAATGTCAAGAGCCAACAGCCGAGAGTGTGGAGTGTTCTTAATGTGTGTATTATATATAACATATTACATGTACCTATTACCTGTGCGTATGATATGATATGATAATGTACTTGCAGATACATATCATGACATCACCGGAGCATAATATGTAATCATAATATTATGTGGTTCATTAACCATCATAATCTGCGCTGGTGCATGCTAATATATATTATGTATTGTGTGTGTAGTAGGGAGTGAGACACAAAAAACACGAGAGTCTTTTCTCTTCATCCTCAATCTTTAAGGAAAGGAACCATGGGAATAATAATGAGAGTATAGAGAGTACATATCATCATCTATATTATTATTATGGCTTTATTTTATACTCAATATTAATTTTAATGTGTGTGAGCATACAGCATATTATACACATACATAGTTAAACTCGTGAACCAGCTTATTATATTTAGCAATTATTTAGCAATGGCAAACTATTTCATGTGTAGAAAGGTTAGGAAAGGAGAATGAGCATCTCTCTCAAATGGTCCGTTTTCAATTAGATGTCTCGTTTCTCACATTGCTGTCATGAAAAAAAGTTTTAATTTTTTACAACTAGTTAAACATATCTGTACGTGGGAAGTATATGATACTTACTTGTATGTTTACACTTTTATCTTATGTACAAAAAATACAATTCTAATTTTCCAAGTAAGTAAGCATTAAGGCTAGATAAATACTTTTTTATAAATGGATATGTATGATTTAATGAGCAATTTAAAGCGCACAATATGTTCTAATCGATCGGACAAGCAGCAGGAGTTTTTTCAAATTCAATTGGAAAAGGAACCTAATCACATAACTCCAATGCGTGTGCCATTTTAAATTTTTTTTAAAGAAAAGACAAAAATAATTGAATAAAATTTAGCACAAAAAATACCACAGTATAATGTACATACAAAAATCCTTTGGATTCTTCTCAACATGGAAGATCAATGATAAAAAAAGAGGTGGGCAACGTTCAATCGGTGAAGAAACTGTAAACTGTAGGAAATTCCATTGGTTATTGATTATTGATTCCCATGCAAATTCAACGATAAAAGTCTGCCAAAAATAGGCATGGGAATTGTATATTGTGTATTATGCACTTTTATCTGTATTATTGACAAGAATTATGGAAGCCTTGTCTAAAATTAGCAAATTAATAATGAGCAAAAGGTGTTTGAGCACTGATTGACGGGTTTTATGCTTACACACAATATATGCATGCAATGCATAATATGTATACGTTGATAGGTATCTTTTATCAGTATCTATGTTCAATAAAAGGAATCCACCGTTTGAGTTTCAAAGATATTGTGAATTGTATATTGTATTGCATGTTCTGCAATATAATGAAGTGGAATTAATCTAAGGACAGAAAATAAAACAGATTTTTGATGTCCATATTAGTCAAAATCGACAAACAACACTTTGAACTCAACTGCAAAGAGGGACTAGACTAAAAATCAAATCATGCTGATCAGTAATCAGTGATCAAGATGACAGAAGATGTGTGGTTATAAGCTTATCATTTCATCATCTCATTATCTAAACTCAACTGGACTGATGAGATGCGCTATTTGCTATTTGAGAGCCTCTGCTATCTCTAAATTTGAATCGACTTGATCATGATCATCCTCTTATAGATAGATAGTTAGTTTCCAATAAATGACATGAAGTGAACTCTCAAGAGAGAGAAATGACTATAATATTATCCTTTCAATAATGATGTCTTTTCTTCCTTTTTTTCCTTTTCTTTTGCAGTTATTCGTATCTGTAATCTGTATAGATAGATAGCCAAGCCGAAAGTCGTGGATAGGAGCTGATACAGAAGTATTAAAGGATATGATATCATAATGTGTTATTTTGCACAGATAGGGTTTTAGAGCCAAAGCAAAGAGATCGGATAGCAGTAAATTCGACAAGAATAGAGATGAAATGAGAGTGATCCTCCGAAATAGGAAAAGGCCTATACGCTAGAACAAGATATCTTTAATCTTACCATCTTTTTGTCTGATTTTCTACATTAACTGCCATGCTGCAGAAAATCCAAGTTAATGTTGCTGAACTTGACCAATAGGATTTCCCTTAATCCTCTCGACTCCTTCTCCTTTTTCTCCACATACCGCATACACACTTACATCTTACATCTATCTTGGACTACCTTTGAATAAAGGGAGAATGAAAAAATGTCCTGCAAGATACCTATAGAGAAATGGAGTGGGAAAAATAAAAGATGAAACCTTCTTCTTCTTCTTGATCATCAGTTGAATAAGTTGAAGCTGATTCTTTCTTGTCCACTTCTACCTCTTTTTCTTCTCTGATTAGTGAATCTGTACGCATTTATACAGTGTACATTTTGTACATACATATGTATTATGTATTGAGCAACAAAGTGTGTAGCTGTAGCTACAGGAATAAGATTAATGTGAGCAAACGGGAGAATGAGAAGGAGTAGGAAGTTTCCAAAAGTATTATGGGAAATGCTTCAAAGAAAAAAGATATAATACAATTATATTCTTCTATTATGGCATCAACTCTTACTACCACCACCACCACCACCAACAAACACTCTTGATTCTTGATGCAGATTCACCGACAGCACCAATGAGTCTCTTCATCTTATTGTTTGTGGTTAATATATAAATTTAAAAAGCAAGTCATTTTATTTATTATTATCAACGAAGCAGCATCTCTCAAGCTGAAGCGAAAGAGCAAAAAATACAGGTTGATTGCCAATAACAAAATAGGTACAATCTACAGTCAAAGAGGAACTTTTTAAATATCATAATACGATAATATAATATACTTATGCGATTGAGAAAATATTTATGTATGTACATTGATGACCAAGGGCTTGCGATTTTTGGGAGAGTGAGAATTGAAATTTGAGAGAAAGAGAGAAGGAAGGAAATCTTAATCTTGTCCATATTGAGAAAAGAAGAAATGAATACCAATATAATATCCATACATAATAATATGATACAAAGTTACGAGAGATGAATAAAAAGAAGAAGATTCTTATCCGAGTTCTTAATACTCCAGAACCGTTATATCAATAATCTAGATAGTTGATACTGGCCCTTAATTAACTCTGTATTCTTTATCCTTTCTCTCTGGCCTTCGCATAACTTAACTTGGCTCGCTCTTTTGTTGTGTTATTGTTGTTGTCTGTCGTCCACAAACCTTAATTATTATACAATACTCATACTTCTCCTATTTTTTCGTTCTCTCTCTCTTTCTTCTCCTCTAGTTATTTCTCATCCTCCTCATGATCATGGCATGGCATGATCTGCTCCTATGCATAATAAATATTGTAAAGAACCCGACTGGACGTGGACTCCTCATGAATCAAGTCACATTGTCCAAGTTTAAGCAATAAATTCCGTCACATTTTACTTATACATAATACACATGATACATACATGCTCTATAGCATAGAATTGAATTGTATTGTATTGTATTGTGTGTACTTCATAAACTATACACATACAAAATATGTAAAGCTTATTGCCATTTTACACATGAAGTGCATATACAGTATACAGTTTCAAAGCTCAAAAGCAGCTGTAGCATAATATAATGCTATAATTAGGATTATCTGTATATATAGTTGGATCTTTACATACATACACACATGCATATTTATCAAGTTTTCATGTTTTAAGCCTCTGTGCAAACTTTAAGCCCCAGCTCTGCATTATTCGCATGACCAAAAAATGCAAACGAGTGCATTATCATCTTCCCTTTTTCCTTTTAATACACTTTTATTTATATTCTGTAAACAGCTTTTGTGCAAAAAATTGCCAAAATGCACGCATACAATTTGATTGTCCATTCTCCGTATATTCCGTACATAAAATAAATATTTTTTGCATCAGGTTCTTGATTCTCTATCGAGCTATATAATGCACATGGCAAAAGGCATCTTTATGTGAACGTTTTTTTTGCATGGAGTCCTGTATGCAAAATATTCTATTCTGAAGAGAAGAGTGCAGTAAATTCATCAACACAATTATGTACATTCACGTTTTCACAGTATCAAAGATCCTACATAGATGCAAAAGATGCAAATAGAGATGATTATGTTAGTGTACTTAATGTGACATGAAAACTGTTATGGGCTACGCAAGTACGTTATGAGTACATTACGCTTAAAATGTTGGGGCATTTGTATTTTCTTTACATAGGTACATATTATTGTATGGATTTTTGCACGGTTAATATTTATCGACCATTGTACGAGGGTCAGAATGTCTGTACTCTGTACACTGTACACATACACTCTGATAGTCAGGGTGTAATTAATTTCGGGTTTTATAATAAATACTCATGTTCATTACAATCGAATTTATGATGAAACGCGGGGTAAATGGTAAATGGTAATATAATATTATACATAATTGCCAAATGATGGTAATAACAATAAATAAGACGCTAAAATAAAATTTTAAATCTCTATTTTACAAGGCTGTTTGAAATTGTTTCTCATCTGTTGCATTTTTTGTAATGTACAGTTATGTTTAATTATTTATTTCTGCTCTCTTTATGTATGTATACCTTTATCCCTTATACAAACAGATGCTTACGGAATGAGAGGTCAAATCGGATATTGCTCAACATGAGCATTTCATTGTTCTTCCTCCATTTGATTTCGTTGCTCAGCGAAAAGTCACTGTGGTCACATGCCTGCTTTGTCCCATCGTTTCTTCTGCACTACCTACTTCTCAGGTTTGGTCGGTTATTGGTTATACCTACTTGCATTTATATATGTACATTGTACATATAAGCGTATTGTATAATTTGTATATTATTATAATATATTGAAGCAACTAGTTCAAGATAATTTTTTTAATCACTTTATTTAATTGCCCCTTTTATGACTTTTAACGAGTTTTAATGTCCCTCATTGTTTTTTTTGGTTTGGTTTTGTCCACATTTTTTCCACAGTTCAATCGCCTGGATGAGTGTCGAGGCAGTTCACATGTACAATTTGCTGATTTCCGTCTTTGTCAAACCTCAGGCGCGATTCATCCTCAAAAGATCGATTCTGGCTTGGGGTTCGTAATTCGTATAATATATCTACATTATTTTAACAAAATTGCTTGTATGATAATATACCTCTCTTTTCACTTGGACTGATATTTCTGAATACCGAATTCAAGTGATCATTCACCACATTTTTACACTTGCAAAGATTATGTGTAATAATAATATCCACATAATACCTAAACTAATACACGACAGTCAAGCCAGATCAAATCAACATACGATTACGATTCTTGACTGTCTGACACTTACTCGTATGTTTGCAATAATATGGCAATTGCTTGCTTGCTTGCATTATTTGTTTTGTATTTTTTTAAAGGACAAAGTATAACCTAGGTTTTAGAGACCGGGACTAAGATGGAGATGATTATGATTATATGCGGATAAGTCTGAGGATGGGAATGAGTGTTAAGTGCTGTGTAGAGTAGACATAATTTCTTGCACAATTTCAAGTTTGTGTCTAATCGTAAGAGGCAGCAGTCAAGTCAAGCTAATTCAATTGAGAATTCAAGCATATACTTATGCCTATTATGTGTATGAATGTATGAACTATGAACAGAGCTGAGGAGACAGCCAGCCAGACAGGCAGATGGATATAAATGAACGGACAGCAACAGCTCACACACATGCAACTTTTATACATACCTATATCTACGTACATTTTGTGAACAACTTTAACTTTTTTTTTAGTAAAGTTGACTTGGCTCAACTCAAGATACTGTTTTACACCTCAAGACCTAAACCTAAAGAAGATGACGGTGTATTACCAATTTGCCATATAAGACCGAATAAGACAGCTTATACATTTTATCCCTGAAAATAAAAAATACATACATAGAGAAAAGGAAGGGTACGGTTCGCATTTTAGTGTGTCTATGTGTAGTATTGAGTATTGTACTTTGTAAAAGTCAACGAAAAACTCGAGGATAATGCATGATAATGATAATATGGATTATAACAATAAGAAGATACATATGCACACGAATTATAGACAAAAAGTAGGAATAACTATGAGCACTCAACATACATTTACGGATAGTTTAGTTATACAGAATGCGCGGGTTCTACAATCTACTCATACACACATGTGTGTATATGTATGTATGTACCTGCATAGGTAAATATAAAGGAAATTGCGCTATTAGACTCTGGAGAGTACAAAAAGTTGTGCGTTTGTAGTTTGTACAGTGTTTAGTGAGGTCATTAGCAGTAACAAAGTATGTATGTAAATTATCATTACTATCATCATTATTACTATTATCATCTAATTCCGTCACTTAATCTCTCTTTCCCTCAACTTGAATAATATGCATAATATGTTTGTGTGTATGTATAATGTATAGGGAACAGAAAGCAGCTATACAAGGAACAATTAAAATACTTGAAAACTTTTGTATGTTTTGCCGTCTGAGCGAACATTATTGTAACGTATTTATTATAGAGATAGAGTGTGTTTGTGTGTAAGAAAAAGAGATACATAGAGAGAGATAGAAGAATTGCGACTTTACAAGGGCTTAGACGAACATAGTTTACCCACATGCATCGAGGTGACGGATATCGCAAAGGTGAAAAGATGTAACATGTTTCCCATTCTCAATAATATACAACTTGCGATTATGCTCCGCAAAGGACGGTTAAAAAAAATTAAAGACAAATTCGCAAGTCGCATGATCTATTATGTAGTTGATGTTGGTGGTAAAGTATGTATATTGTATAGTGACCGTGTAGTAAATAATAAACTGGTGAGCAAACTAACAAAGATATCCTACAAATGCTGTATGTATTTACGTTCTACTCTTTCTAGAGACTTAAGAGAGCAACGAGAAAACAACGACGACGAAAATCCACAATACAAAATACTGATACAATATTATTCACAATCTCAAAGTGTAAGTTACAGAAAGGCAGAGCGAAGAGGAAAAGCTGATATGAATTAATTCAAGTCACCAAACAACTTTTATGTGTGTGTATATAGTGTGTACATTGTACATTGGAACAAGAAAAAGATGCTGATCGATCAATTCAAGCTGTGTATTATTTACTTATATTGCTTACTTATACTTACTTTGCATGTGTGCACTGTGTGCGTATTGTATTGTATTTAGTACTTGTATAATATACAGATATATTATGTGTAGATGGGGAGCAGTGAGTGATCAAAGATCAAACAATCACAAGTATAATAGTAATCTTATACAAGATCCTCTTCTGACCGTACAATATTCCACAGATATATCAATACACATTATTATGATTAGCTATATATGTATAAAAGGTAGATATTATATTATCGAGTGAACAACGTCGATCGCAATTTGGAATGGATTTGAAATAATCATTGAATGAATTACAATACAACATATATCTATGTACAGCCAACTGTACTGATATAATGTTTTGATACATGTACAATGTACATTGTACATATTATTGTTATACTTGAGACATGAATCTTATGGTGATTTTAGATGGGAGAAAATCACCATAAATGCAAATAACTGGACATTTAACTTTGAATCGATGAGGACTTGTCAGTTGCTTCTCTGGTAACTAAATAAAAAGTCAAAAGTCAGCAGGCTCACTTTTAAAATTACACGATCTAGCATTTTCAACGTCATTATTATTACTTTTCAGAATTGAGACCTACTGAGAAATCTCAGAACTCAGAGCTCTGAATCGAGAAAATTGTGCAGCTGGAAGATTATCATAAGATGTTGATGATGATGTTGTTGTTCGTTGAATGTTGGAAGGTCGGGAAGACAGAGAAAGACAGAGAGCAAAGTAAAATGATAACAATTTTCATTCATTCATTTTTTTTATTCAAGATTATTCAATATTTGATTCCTTATGTAATGATCCCCACGAACACAATTTGTACATAAAATGTTCTGTCATTTAAATATAAATGCGATTTATATCACAAATCACAATAATGATGATAACAGGGGAAAAGTATTGTGTATACATACATAATACTTATTATCTACATATTATACATATAAACCTAACATAATCCACATCATCATGCTGAACTGACTGACATACAAAAATGAGGATGATCTTTTAATTTCCACGGCGGACTCACATTATTATACATACATACATACATACATATAGACATACATAGCCACGCAAAGGTCTTGAAAGGCAAGACAATATCAATATTTACAGTTGAACTGTAATTTACAATGTGTACTGTACTGTTCAGTCTGTACATTGTATTGGTACTGTATACTGTTTATACATAATACATACACATGGTTGAATGGAGGAGGCACAGCAAAAAATGGGATACCTTCGAAGATTATCATAAAAAACTTCAAAAAGAGTATATTATACAACATACTTACCTATAAAATATGGGGTATAATGTATGTATGTTATGTATGTACATTGTACATACATTAAATCCATGCTTAATGCTTATGCTTGCAATAATATGCATGTCGTTGAGGTTTTCGGCTGACTCAACTAATGGTCATGATCCTCGTGAGTTTACTCGTCGTTTTTCATTTTTTCTTCGTTCCCTTCTCTCCCTTTGTTTCCTCTTCTGGTCCATCCATTTTTTCACAACAAGAGGAGGAAGAAGATGCAAAAAAGAGC
>JAQIVE010001752.1:0-23063 GCA_034698285.1 Sminthurinus bimaculatus | reverse complement strand
ATTGTCAGTTTGTGGTACTTGTATTTGTATTGTTTTTTCAGCTGCAAAAAACACTGGCTTTATTCCGAGCTAGATGAGCATGGGTTTTACACATAGTTTTTCAATGCCAAAAAAAAATTGTATGGTTGCACAAAATTCAAAACGGCATCTATTTCTGTGTTAGGTTTGGATATCAAATTCCTGAGGCTACAAAGTGACATGGTCACAAGGCGGTTGGGAAAATGTAAAGAAACTAAAAAGAAGTTCCGAAAATGAACTCGATCCTGTTGACTGTTTGCATGTATATGTATACATTGAAAAAATTCGAATATAATGCATGCCAGTATGTATGTGAATTGTAAAATGTAGAACGGAAAAGAGAGATGCAAATACTGAGCAAGGAAGAAGAAGGAGGAATAGTAGGGATGGAATGATAAAAAAACGGGAGAATCTTTCGTTTTTGCATCGTCCAATTATTTCCCAAGAAACCATATCCAAAGAAATAGCTCAATTTCCTTCGGTCTTTTCATCGTCATCTATTTCTTCTTTTGGTCGTCCTCTTCCTTCATCTTTTTTTGGTTCGGTTGACTCTTTGCTTAGGTCGTTTTTACGTTGCTCTCTCTCTCTTCTTCCCCCTTTCAAGACCCGCTTTTCCACTTTCTTTGCATTGCTGTACTTTTTACTTGGCTCTGCTCGCTTTCCCTCGTTCCTTTCGTCTCATCGAATCCCAGTTGGCCATTTCGTTCATATTCTTTGATCTGTCAACCCATCGTGTGCATGTATGTACATTGTATTCACTATACACAGTATACACAGTCTATGTGTAATACACATTGTGTATACTGCATGGGTACGCACACTCAGCTTCGACTCGAGACTTCATTTCTTTCCTTTGCTTCTGTCTCCCTGTCTCTCTATCTTTCTTTTTTCCAGCAACACATTGTTCCCCCAAGAAATCCAAAGACATACTCACACTCTCAGCTAGCAGAGATTCAAGAGACTAAGACAGTCAGCAAAACCAGCCAACAACTTGTGTATTGTCCATATGTATCAACAAACTACATGTGTGTGCATATGCATGTGCCAATGTACAATATAAACTGCGTAAGAATTCCTAACCGAATATCCTGCTGCACAAAACTTTCCTCGGGAAATATTAGTTGTGAACAAAAAATTTGCTATGCAAACAACAAACAGTTTATGCATGACTATGAAGAGGAATGTTTCGCTCCAGAGTCAGAGGTTTATCCCTCGTTCTTATGATTAGTTGTTCATATCCTCCTATAGTGCCCATTGAAAAGAGATGGCTTTATTTGGTTGTGGTATTTTGATAAAAATAGTCTTTTAAGCATACAAATGGGGACAGATGTACAATGTACACAGATATATTTGACCTTTTATCCGAAGAAGTGCCCAAAGAGATGTACCACCGGAAAAATGTGAATCAAGGTAGAACTGGGTCATTGCTTTTGTTCCAGGGACAGCAGTTTTTACACTTTTTATGCCTTGTTCATGATACGATGCAATTTGTGTACATTTGGTGTATGAAAGTATAAGAAAAACTGGTGCCATTCTTCAATAAATCGATGAGCTCCATTTTAGGTGCGTTTTAGATTTTTGTGAAGGTATAAAGATCGCAGAGGTAATCAAATGCAGTTTAAAGTGTCTTCATTTCAATTCACCTCACCTCGATTTCAAATCTCGGCCAAAAAGGGCAAATATCAGGTTTAAAGTAGACAGAGGAACAATGATAATAAAAGTGGTATTTGTGGGGGTGTAATGAAATTCAATTCCGCGATCTCGAGTCGTCGCAGCGTTCGTTTGTTTGCTCAGAGGAGATGGCTGATCAAACAGAACAAACTGATCTCATCTGATCTAGAACCGGATTTTTATTCTGGTAGTTTCTTATGTTTCTAGATTTGGGCTACATTTTTCTTTCAGCCTTCCAAGATCGTCTGTGGCATCTTAAAACCATAAGTATGCCAATTTTTACTGGATTTTGCACCACTCAAGAACACTTAGTTTTCTGTCAGGTTTTCAAAATTGTGAGGAAATCCCGTAAAATGTTTATTATTCTTGATTAAGTTACGATGATCCCACATCCCTCCAAAAACATTTTATTTTTTTCAACAACTTACATAACTTACAGGGAAATTCCGTATGAAGCCTGAAACTAAAATAAATCAAAAGTCATCCGGAAATTAAACTTAAACCTGTCTTCATACTTGTTAAAAAAGTGAACAATATTAATGAAAAAATATAATAGTATGATTAAAGAAAAGAGTACAGTCCACAGTGTAAAACTCATGTACAGATTACTTTTCCGTCCATTAAAATGCGAAACCTGCTGGAGCTTCAAATAAAAATCTCAAATGCCGATGAGTAGTGTGAAACAGGAGACCAATTTTTAGTTAATACTTTTCAAAGGTAGTCAACGCCATCCTCATATCATAATCATCATTTGTTTGACTAACTGGTGTTGGGGTACAAAGGGTACACAATAAGTTGTACAGAAATGTATACGAATTCAATCCCAAGGCGTCATCGTTTATAATATTCAGTATACAGTACTTTATGTACAAGGTGAAATAGTACGCGTCTCAAGTTGAAGATTTTAATATAATATTGTATATATAAGTGTATACAAGAGGAGATGAAGGCGGAGAGGGAGAAATCCAAAAGTAGAATAAATGTTATTGACAGGAGTGAGTGAGGGCAATAGAGAAAGTTCGTTAGGAAACTCAGTCTTCCATGTGCAATTTCTTAAGCTGACAACGGAAAAGGTTTAAGTAAGTCGTCAACCATCAAAGAATAAGAGAAAAGGAGAGCGAGAGAGAGAAAGTAAAGTAATGGTGTGTGCGTTTGACTCGGGATAAATTAGAAAGCATATCGAGGCAATCATGTGCCGTAATTCCAGTTGACAGTCAAGGCACAAGACAGAGAGAGTCAACGTGGTGGATTCAATCCAAAAAGGAAAAAGGAGGATATTACATTATACAGATATACGTACTACGTACATAGACTTGGGAATGCTGAGACATTAGACATTGAAGTAGAAATAGTTGAAATAAATGCAAGGGAGAAACTTGCCGTTCAAGCGGGCCAGGTAGTTAGTCAGCCAGTCAGTCAGTCATTCCGTCATATTAGTTATCCTTGACTTTTCATCTCATCTGTGGAGGTAGAACTGGGTATGTCATCAGTCATTATACATTATACATGGAGCATACTACACTGTATGTACTGTGTATAGAGTCTCATGACCTTTTTCTTTTCTTTTTTAGACTTTCCTATTATTCTCCTTCCTGTTATGGTAAAAATATCTACAATTACCTGTTTAAAAACCTTGCTTTCTTATTGCAGCATGTATTTTATGGAAGAGATTCGCAAAATATTTTCATTTGTATTCATAGAAGTTGGCAGACTCATTTCCCTTTTTATTTGAATATTTTTTCTTCTAATGTGAATGCAAATATTTTATTTAAGTAAAAGGGCAAATAATGAATGTATGTATATTCTGCATGTTGGAGCGCTGTTACTATTAACATTACCATTCAAAATTAGACTAAAAGAAACTGAGAGAGCTTGTTCTCAATTGTATCTTTGAATTTCAAGAAAAATTTAAAGACATTTTTTGTATTTTTTAAATTGAGAAAGAAAAAG
Organism: Sminthurinus bimaculatus; assembly: GCA_034698285.1. NCBI lineage: Eukaryota > Metazoa > Arthropoda > Collembola > Symphypleona > Katiannidae > Sminthurinus > Sminthurinus bimaculatus. Next base: position 19,424 of record JAQIVE010001752.1, on the reverse strand, counting down.
AAAACTTCATTTCCTGTAGACGTCTCTTGTCTCTCTCTCTTCCTTAACCTGAATTTCTCGCTTGACTCAACTTGACTTGACTCGAGAAAATTTATGATTTTCTAAACCATTTTTCATTCGAAATTGTATATGCGTGTGTATGTGCTCCGTGCTCACTATGGAGGGAAGGCTTGAAAAACTGTGTTTTGACTATATATAACATGTTGAGAGATTTTGTCAGGCCGAAGAAAATCTAGAGGATGACAAGCTTCTACTTATAGTATTATATTAATAGCAGCAAATTTTTTCATTCTACAATAACAACAGCGGAAATATACAGGCTGTAAACTCCAATTTGTAATATGGTACAATGTGCTCCATTTATAAAGTAAAATGTAGGTAATGTTGAATAAGCCCAGTTTATTGAAATATGTACATACGAAATATCTCATTATGCTTGCAACATTCATAATAGAAAAATCCTGTAGTAGGAGCTAACGAACAGTTTTGTTTCTGCACAAAAATCCGTCGTTCAGCTTTCTTAAACTGGGACTTTTTCGAGATGTGAGTGGTAAAATAATTTCCGTAACATATCCTTCCATATCGTCTTGTGACATGTCTTCAACTTTTTTAATGCATACTACCGAAATACATTTGTGAAAATATTTTAACAAAAATAAATCGAGGTGTTCTTTGAGTCAACTAATGGAAGACGAGTGTCAGGAAGACTTCAGGTAAAATTATTCTTAAAATTTCCCATATTATTCTGATTTAGTTTTACAAAAAAAACCCCATCCTTCTACAGAGTATTTGGAAAACGATGAAGAGTGACACGCTTCGTAGTTACCTTCACAAAAATAGGACGGAGAAAAAATGAGATCTTTGAAATTTTTCAGAATCTGTATCCTGTATCCCTTTAGTTATAGTTAATGGCGTACTTGAGAAAATTGAGGAGAAGTTATTGACACTAAAATACTAATAAAGGTAACAAAAATCACGGTTATCTGTATAAAATATACTTTCAAACAGAACACTTTCTAAAACTACAATGAAAAACGCATACAAAAGGCCCAAATTTAAACTCAAATCTGTTTCATTCATTCAAAAGCCAAAAGTCACATTATTACACGACTTTTAACCTTGTCTCCTGCTTAAGAACGACATGGGGCAAGAAGGCGAAGAAATAAGAAATAGAGAGAGAGAGAAAGAAAAGATTTGAAAAATTTAGAGAGACGAATATTTTACAAGAGCGAAAAGGGGGAAGGAGAATGGGCGATCTAATGCATTTTGTTTTATTTTATTACCCTTCTTTCTCTCTGACGTTTCGAGCTTGAGCTTAGTTCCAGATCCGCATCCACATCCACATCTTCAACCAGCTCCAACAACTCCAGCTCTATCTTGTATGTAATTTGCTCTCCGAGTCAAATTCAAAGTGACAAGGAAAACAAACTCACATAGACCCAAATATATACATAGTATACATACTTTGTATCCATTTCGTTGTAACTCAGCTTCAGCATACAGATGTGAACACTTTCTTGAATTTCTCGCTCTTCACATTACATTACAAAAATAGTACAGAACTACATATACGTACCGACAGACAAAGTATCCACATTGTTTCTTATGAGATAAAAATGTATGTATTGTAGTTTACCGTGAAGTTTAACCCTGTGTAACTACACCATGTAGTTAGTTGTGCGTTTTTGTGTGTATACTATGTATACAAAGGGTAAACAAAACAAAGAACAGGTATATAATTTTTGTTTGGAGTTGGAGAAAAGGAGAAAGGTACAAAAAATGTGTGACGAATTTCCTGGATATGTGCCTGTAAATGCTTGTACATATTTGTGCATGAAGAATTAAATTTTCTTCGTGTTGTTCACATTTAAAGTTGCATTTTTTGTACCCATGCTTATGCATGTTGATGGCGAGACTTGGACGAAACTTCAAGTTTAGTTTTCAACTTCCACTTTGAAGACGTTTTCTTACAGAATAATAATAATAATAATGTTTATTAAATCCCGGTATTTTTATACACGCACAATATACATAAAGAACTTGCATGCCTTGCCGTGCATGTATAATAATACAATTGAAAGGAGTGACAAGAAGCCCCGACATTTTTCGGAACAAAAATGACACTTTTTAGCGATGGACGCAGGATCATTTTTCTCCGCTTTTGACTTTATTACAAGTTCATTGTATGCAAAAGACTTTCCTTTCTACAAGGGATGGAAAAACAGTGGAAGAAAAGGATAGATCATTTCTCTTTCTTCCATATGTATTGTAGTATTATATGCCTGTACGCCCCCTCGTACTTGTAGCAATCTACATGTATGCATATTATCTATATGTACTTACTTTTCACAGCATTTACATGCCTCAGTTCAAAATTCCAGGGTAGATAAAAGTGCAAGCATGAAATACTGTGATATGCACCCGTGCATGTCCCCTTTACCCTCAACTCCCAACGTGCATACAAATAATATAAATAGTGTTTGATGTTTACCCGTTACGGGTTGCTGCTTGCGAATGCGAATTCTCCACAGAAAAAAGGGAAAAGGTCCCAATATAGTGTTTAAAAGCCAGTTTAAATCTTCTCCGCCTACTCCTCCTCCTCGTATGCTCCTCTTTTGCTTTTTCTTCTCGGCTCTTGATGGTCTGTGACGATGCAGTTGCTCTTTGCTCTTTATTAACTCCCACTTAAATACTGAACTCTCCCCTTGGAAATTTCTCTCTTATATCAGTATGTTGAAGCATTGCGCGTTTTGAAAATTGAAAGTGAGCAAATAAGGCAGAATAATACAGATAATAAGAATAATAATAAAATGTTATGTTCTTTTCTTCACTTTTTACAATATTAGTCTAAATTCTAACAGTATAGCACATTTTAAAGGATGAAAATTCAAATTCTTAGGTGTAATTTGTCTTTGTACTTTTACTGCAAATAAAGTTGGTCTGCATATTTTTCCATGCCAGTTACGGCTAAAAAAGGCAAGCTGGAAGATCAAGTTTGCATCAAAGTTCTATACAATTCAAAAGCCATGAGATACCCGGCATGTCCAATTCCATGAGAGAATAAGAAAAGGATGCATAATAGAAAATAAAAATAGGGTTGAAGGGAAAAAAATACTTGCTTCAAGGCTCCAAGGCTTCAGTCTTCGCTTTAGCCCAAGTTGAAAATGGATATGGAGAAACCATACAAAGGAAAATGCCGAATTTTGTTTCTATACTTATAATCGGAGCGTATGTAATATACATAAATGTATGTAAAAGAATTTTTAGGGTGTTATAAATGCATGTATTTCGAAAGCAGCCTTTTTGGTCTACATATAATATAATATTTGATATAAAAAGAAAAGTGGTTTGATGTTGCCTATAAACCGAAGGAACAACTTGCGGGATATCTTCTTTTTCTTCTTTTGGCTGTTGATTTTTCTCCGTGGCTAAAGGAAAACATTCATATTCGTGCGCCCACATAATGGCGAGTCAAATATGCTATAATGACCGCAATTCATTTCCACGTGGCCCAGCAGCACTACTTCATTTGCATCATTATTATATGTGAGTTTGCATGTATGCAAAGAGAAAAGTCCCAGAGCTGCTGCTGCTGCTCCTTTTGCGGATGTTCATCTCGTTTTTTGCTTCCTCGTCTTCTGCTTTAGGCCACGATATCAAGCGCCGAGCATCCGAATAACAAGAAAAAAAGGCTGGAGAAAAAAAGAATAAAAGAGGGAAAACATATTGCACTTGCGAGAGCGGAGCGAGTACAGAAAAAATATGCGGGTTGCTCCGGTTGCTCCTGCTTCTAGTACGTATGTACGAATATAGCTATAGAAGCGGAAACAGAAGACAGGGCTGAAACCGAAACCCTTCTCTAGCTGTGGCTGATTTCAAAGCGGCAGCATAAAAAAACCTTGCAATTTATATAGATACCCTTTTCCACATTTAAGAAATTTAAAATTCTCATCATCATCATGCGATCATCGTGGTTATTCATTATAGTTACACTTCTAAATTATAAACTAATATTCATATTCATATATGTATACATATTCGTATGAATAACTATGATGCTTTAAATATACTATACTGTGCAAGTCCCTGAGGCTGTAAAAATCATTATTTTGTTGCACAATTCATACCCAGTTAAAAATTACTGGCCTCATTTCTTCTGTTCTTCCCTACTTTTAAAGATAAGGAGAGATCCATCTTATTAATGGGAGGTTTTTTGAAATTCTTGAGCCCTGGGTTTTCGGCTATAAAAGGAGGATCTCTGAGGACTCTTAAGTTTCATTTCCGTTTACATGTCGGTCCTACGATATTTTCCCTCCCTTTTCCTTAAATATTTAAATAACTTGGTAAGGCTATAGGTATTTTTTTCTCGGCTTTAAATCGCCTTTTACTTTTGCATCGTTTACATTTTTTTCATCGTCTTTTTTTAAATTTAAAAGTTTTTAATTTGTCCAAAAACAAATAATACAGAAAATTTTGCATTTACTACCTGTTTAAATTTTCCGAAAATATCGAAAAGCCATTGTCTCTGCTGACCGTTGTTCCAAGTTTGAAAACTTCTGGAAAGTCACAAAAGTCTCGCATTTTTTCCTGTCCTCATACAAATGCATTTGTAATTCAACATGTAATATGTACACAGTGTATCTTTGTACGCATTATGTAGGTATGTATATCCTGGAGTGCAGAATGAGAAGGGTATAAAAACAGACAGGGTGGGGAGAGGAAGAAGACCACGTAACACGTAACGTGCATCTTAATAACACCAAAGCTGATGGTCTCTGTTCTGTTAAGTGCATAAGAATATTGCATTATATAAATAAAACACTGTCCATCCATTTCTTCTTGTCCATTCCTTTTATTTCTCCCTCCCTACTCTACGAGTAAATTGGTACACGGTACAATATCTATTGAACATGTGCGTACAGATGTGTGACCATTGTCTACTACTATACTGTCTCCCTTCCTTCTCAATAATGCTGATTGCCATTCTTGTCTTCCTGCTATATATACCAACGTTACATTTTTACTGACCGGAGCCGAGGGCAACTCTCCTCCGCTCCTTTATAGTGTCGTTTTACATTATTTACTCATACCATTAAATTAGACACAAAGGAATCACTCAGTCACTCAGCTCTATGTGACAGCGGTCATGACAAGGACAAGGACAACTGCTTGTCCCGTTGGGTGACGGTGATGGACCGCGGTATGTTTATGTAACTATATGTATATCTTTGGCTTTCCAATAGAAAACAATTTCAGTCGTTAATACACGCACTAAACAGTGGAATATGGGGAGCAGAAGGAAGAAACTACCACTTTTTCTAAGCTTATTTTGCCGTGTCCAGGAATGCAGGGTATACCATAACGTACAATAAACACAATGAATGCTTTATATCTGTATATGTAATACATATGTATACTGAACGCATGACAATGTCGCCACACGGTTGATGGCGAGTATTTTTCACGCAAAATAAATGCAGCAAGGGGTCTTTTATGTTGCTGTTAAAGTATCTTGTTATGAGATGGGCAGTTAGAATAATGTTATGTGATAGCAATGCAACTGCAGCTTGCAGTTGCATTGCACTTTGTAATGAAGAGTATTCAGGGGGGACAAAAGTGCACCGTGAATGATCTTCATCAGGATCAGGTCCTGACTACGGTCATGACCATGACATCACATTGAAGAAGACAATATTGCTTTTGCCATGGAAATGAAATAAAATTGTCGCACAGAGCTGAGAGGTAAACACAAAGAATAGAAATGTGTACGTTTACATGGAAAAGAACGGAACGTAGAATTACGGGACGAGATAGAATTAGAATAATAATGTATTGTCCATTGTCAACTACTCTGTTGTTGCACATGTACGAGTAAATTTACTTTACTCTTTGTTCACAATTATTACATTGTTTGTAGCTCGTTGGCTCCGTTTGTTTTGGTTTCTCTCTGTGCCTTATCCATTAGCAATTTATTGCTTATTTTGCAGTTTCTATACATACATACATGGTGACTGATGCCGTCGATATTGCTGCGAAACTTGTATATACACATTACATATGCATGCATGCACTCTTTATCACATTTGTGGAATGAGGTCGCTGTGGCTTCCTACATAAATGTCTGCAAGTAATATAAGTTAGCTAGCGAGCTACGTTTTTAAATGTACATAGCATTGTCTAAAATTTGATATTCGTAGACTCGATGCAATGCTCACACTGACGTACATATGTACGCAACGTATCACAGCTAGCCGATGTTGCCGAACACTTGCACCTTGTACATACTTATCGGTATAGTTTTTACAAGCAAGCAATTTTACACGGACGTACATACATAAGCAAAAGATTCATTGACAAAGTGTATGGAAATGTTTTACTTGACTATTATACGCGTATGTTTGTATTAACAATGAACCGATTATTATAAATTAGATTTCTATCAGATTATTCCCCAAACTTTTATTGAGTCGAAAATCTACACCGATTTCGGTGATTTCTTGAGCAAATTTCGAAAACCTGGTCACTTTCTAGTATTCCACGATATTTTTCGATGCGGCATTTCAAAATTCTGGTTTTCCGGCAAAAGCTTCCAAGTTCTTGACAAAATTCTGGAGCCAAATGCTGAGTGGAAAATTTATATGAGTACAAATAGATATTATATAATACATATAGTGTGACGCGTCCCTATAATATGAACCTATCATTTAACGCGCCGAACGTCGCACTTTGTCCTAGTGTATTATGCATGTGTGCGTAGTAGTAGTCTGTGGGTTGCGATACGTATGTACACTCTGCAGTTTGGATACCATGGAAAAGAGAGAAACAGGCAGACAGTAAGAGCGAGAGCAGCACAGAACCAGAGCAAGAGCGATCCCTTACCACTGTACTCTGTGAGCAGCGAGCTCGTTGGTTCATCTACGTCTTTGCTCAGACCTCTCTCAACAACGGCCGAGTGGCGTAACGGATAGCGCAGTGGACTTCGGATCCGAAGGTTGAGGGTTCGAATCCCTTCTTGGTCGGTTATTTTTGCACTTTTTTGCATCGAACTGCTCCTTTTATTGTTCAGTTGTGAACTTTTTTTATTTTTTTTTTACCATACACTAAAATACACGTGGTATATATTATAGAAAAACTAGGTTTAAAAGCATTTTTGGGAGTAAACTCGTTGCCGAAGCACTCCAAAGGTTTTACAAATGCTACATGTTCTATGGGCATAATGTGTGATGTGGGTAAAGAAAACGGAAAGAGACGAATAAAAGCTAAGGAAATAATGCAATTGCATTCCCGTATATAAGGATATTGTATATATGCACTTGTATTTGTATCGACAAATTATGATGTATAAGGTTAATGAATTCAGAAATATAAATGTATAGATGCATTTTTCGTTAATAACGCTGGATATTGTATTATACAGTTTTCTCTGTTTGTTTCTTTTTTATCGCCCATGATAAATGATAGCGGAGCGTTGCTCCTTTTTATCATGAATGGAAGGTCCTACTTGAAATTGAATGTGATTGGAAATAATAATAATAATATTATTATTATTACATTAGACTCTCGCCTAGACTTTTAACTTTTAACCAACGGCCAATGACTTCAATCCCATTCTTTTAAACTTTTGTCTCCAGTACTATGAACTATATACATGTATACAAACTGTAGTATGTATATATGGCTTATATTTTCTGATTATGGAAGAGAAACACCTTGGCCAAGATATTTTATTGTGTATTTTACATCATTGTAAAATACACTTACATTTATAAGCAAAATAATGTCTACATCCCACCTTAGGTATAATAATATCATTTGACGTTGAACATAAATGCACATATAAAATATAATTGCAATAGTAGTGCTACAAATATAATGAAATAGTAAAATGCACAACAAAATTCATAAAAGATTTTTAGCGAGAATTTGCACATTTTTCTTGTCAGAGAATTTGCACATTTTTTATTTTCCGAGACTTTGCACATTTTTCTTTTCTGAGAATTTGTATGTTCAGAACTCTTGAGACATGTAAATAAATTTTATTCATATTATTATAATAAGTAGTTTAAGTACCTACTTCAAAATTCTAACATTTATTTATCCATTTATATTCCTTTTATTGTAAGGATTTCGGTAAAAACCCTGAAGAATGTAGAAATAAAGTTACATAACTGTAGAAAAGAGACAAAAAAGTACAAAGTAATATAAACTACATAAAAGGAAACGCAAAGGTCGGAAGTGGGAATTATTTTATGTACACATATAATGTGTATAACATTCGGAAGGCAAAATGTAGGAAATTTGGAAGCGGGCAGCATAGCCAATTCATATCTGTCAATGACAATACGACTAGAATAATTTTAGACTGGAAAAGCATAGCAGAACAGAGAAAAAGTCTCTCTTCTCGTCCACTGCAATAGTTTATGCAGTCTCTTTCTGGCTCCTTGAATACATGTAACTAGGTACATTCTGACTACGAGAAAAATATGTGCCAGCAATTCCTCCCATTTCTCATGGTTTTTCCCTTTCATTTTTGACTTTTAGCATTTGCACTGTTCTCTGCCCCCGCAAAGTTTAGTATTCTTCTATTCTATCTATGCATATCATGTGCACATTTTAAACGGCAAAAAAACACGTAGAGAATTAATATGTATAAGCATGAAGGATGATAATAGGGAAATTACTGTTCTCTCTGCCTCGCCTTCTCATTCATGTTCACTGTTAAACCAAGTTTGACCCTATGACAAGTATGACAAAAGTCATACATTCTATGAAGGCTTTAAATTTTTAATGCATTTAAATAATTACTTATACATACAAAATTCATAATTAAACACGGCAAATTTTTTCTTTCACAAAGCTTTACCGCTATGCATAGAGGATGCATTGTCTTTAAATGCTAATTTTCACCTTCAGTCATCCTTCTGCATTTTTATTCTCATTTGCTAAAAACGAAGGATTCACTCCGCCTTTTCTTTAGCATAATAGCTGAAAAGCCTTGTTTTGGCACAAAGATTGCAAATTTTTGCACCATTATTCGGTCTAAGATAATCGTATTAAAGTAAAAAGCATCACTACAAAAATAGGTGCAAGACAATAGTTTCGTGGTACAAAAAAGTGAAAACTACCGAGCAATTTCAGCTCAATTCCCCGCATCTTAATTATTACTCATGGTTATACTTTTGATGCATGTAACATTTCCCCCTGCGTTTTCATTGTTATTAAGCAACTCACACGACATTGCGTGTTGACGTAGAAATCAGTCGGTGGAAAACTGTGTTAAAACAATAATTGACTGCATAGTAAAAATATAGACCGAAGAATATTCGCGAGCATTTTCTTCTCAGTATCTTCAGATCTCCTTGGTTACTACAGAGGCTCTGTGAATTTGTGCATACTGTACGTATGAAAGATCATACGTACAGTATGCACAAAACAGATTCTGTGGTAACCAAGGAAGTAGAATACAACAAAAAGTAAATATTATGTGGAAAACCCTTAATAAGTATACATACAGCCGGAGTTTAATTAATGAACATGTAATTATTTTGGTCATGCCCGTGTGGTATCCGCAAACACAATCATTTGTCGGATTTACATGGTTTGTTCATGGTAAAACACAGAATATGATGCAATTATCTAACTTCATATCATGTGTGTGAGCACTGAGCACAATGCACACAATACATACAAGGAGAAAGAAATACAGAAAGATGTTCTCAATGAATGGAAACAACGTGCGATTATGCAGTGCAGTGTACACAGTCAAATTTTCTATTATCTTTCTCCCTTCTCTTTCCATTTTCCATCTGGCATTCCATAGTGGAATGTCTACACACTCTTCCCGTCCGTGTTATTGTACATGTAAATCAACCGTAATTATTAGCTCCAGTGTACACTCTACACATGTTTATGCACTAAAATTGCGGGCAGTTGGACCGACAACCGAGAAGCAGCGGAGATGAGAACAGAAGGGAGCTGTGAATATCAGTATTGTGCGTACCTAATATATTGTACTTGTACATTGTACAGCGTGTATCTATTGTGTGCATTTTGTATTAGACACACGCACAACAGCGAGCGTCAATTTTAAGTAAACACAAACACAGCACATAGTCAGTCCTCTGTCTATATGCCTAATATTTAGGTATATTATACGCACATTTCTTCATTTCTCGATCTGTATTTATGCCTGCATTCCTTCTTTGGTTCCATTACGCAAATTAGCTTCTGTACCTATGTATATAGATAAATATACCCGCCAATAAATATGCACTCTTCCTTTTCATCCCGTTGCTTGTTCTCGACGTCTTTTGTATATTTCCTTTAGCGGTAGCGGTAGCTGGCATTTGTCAGTTGTTAGCTTCATCTTCATCTTGAGCAATAGAGACATGGTCTGCGTCGACTGATGCAGCCCTTTACATAATATACATAACACAAAAATATAGTGTAGTTCATTGATGCATACTATGAGCACAGTGCATTTTCATTTCGTCAGTCCTCCGACTTATCTTGTAGATAATGCGCCTTTCTCCCTGCTTTGACACTCATCATCATCACCATCAGCTCAGCATCCACAACTCACATGTAAAATTCACAAAGGAGACAAAACAGACGCATCAGGCCAAAGTAAATTTTTTAGATAATTTGCACAGGGGAGAAGAGTAAAAATACAACGTGTGTGTAAACTGTAAATATACGCTGTTTAAGTCCACAACTTGGAAAATGTACGGTTTAATGTCGACTTTTTATAATGAGAATTAAGAATCATAAAAGTAATTACTGCACATTTTTTCAACGTTACAAATAATTATCGAACGTAAATTAATGCTTAAAATTTCAAAAACATAAAACTTTTGTACACGATAAAAGATCGTGGACAAAACATTATGTAAAAGACATTTATGGCCTGTTCTCACCACAAATTTGAAATTTACCCCTTACAATAAATGCAATAATATTAGGAACCACAGTTCTTCCATTCACTTCATTTTATCATTTTATTTCTTGGAGGAGTGAATATCAGATTTTTTTCTCACTTGTTCAAGTTCAATCGACAGTCTGTGTATTATTGGACAAGATGAGGGATGACAGGTCTGTTCTCTGTGGAATATTCCATATTCGATGAATCTTTCCTTATTTTCTTTCGCTTTTCCTATAGAGACCAGACCCTAAAAGTGGGGATCAAGCTGTTCCGTTCCTCCTTGATTTTTTATGCACACCCCAAAACCCAAAGCCAAAACCAATGCCAGATTCAGATCCAAAACCAAAGGGCAGTAAAGATTACCCACATTATTTCCACGTGGAGAAATGCGGCGATTTTCCACAGTGACAAGTGATCGGCGAAAGTAAGAGGATAAAGAGAGGCGAAGAGTTGTCACATATGGAATTTGGATTGGGTTGGAATTTCTGATCACTTTGCTTTTTGGCTTGGTACTGGGTACTGGGCATGTGATCGTAGGTCGTGACAGCAGCAAGTTTTTGATGAGTTTCCTCTTTCATCCCCTCGCCAAACAAATAGAACTTTCTTCATCTCTATTTGTCGTGTCCTCATCCTCATACATATACATATACATTATACATACTTGATGCCATTGTCAATCCAAACCAACATAGGGAAACTTTCCAGCTTCTGTTGTGGGGGAGGAATTCCTTGAATATCCGAATACTTATTACCGTATGAAGCCAGTAAGTAAGTAAGTACATGTGTATTCGTATTTGTAAGTGGGCAGTGAAAAAGGGGAAGAAAGGGGGATGTTTCTCATCTTTTGCATCATATTCTCGGTTTGTGTGTGTGTGTGTGTGATTGCAATTGTGATTTTGATGGGCTGACGGCAGATTGTGATTCTTTTTGTGAGGAGGTAACAACAGTAAAAGTAAAAGTACAAAAGACAAGTCCAAGTGCAAGTGCAGTAAAAGTACCAGTCAAGTATATTGTTCAATACATACTAATAGATAGATGTATACATACAAAAGCTTGAGTAAAGGAGAGCGGACGGGCAGATAATATAATATATTGTATTCCATTGTATTATATTATTACGTTGAATTGCATTGCACTGAATTGTGTGTGTGGGATTGTGAATCGTGAGTTTGTGAGTTAGGAGGGGAGGAAAAGGAAAGGCAAGAGCCAACCAATATTCCGACACTTTTTTCATCGCTTGGTTAGACAAGACAGGGAGAGGAAAAAAGAGAGAAGAGAAGACGAGGGTGGAAAAAAGTAAGAGTAACTGTAGACTGCAGACTGTAGATGGAAGGGAAGCAAAAGGGGAGAAAAGAAAAAAGAAAAGACATGGACGAAGGAAAAGGAAACCCAAGGAATAGGGGAAAGTATCCAGGATTTTTTCGATTCTCTTCCTACACATACATACATAAATATGTAGTTATACATTGGTATAAATGTACTCTACTTTTCCCGTCTTCTATTCTCGCTCTCTCCCTTTCTCTCTCCTGGGGTAGAGTTGGAGGCTCTAAAGGCAACAGATGACAGGAATCAATGCAGGCAAATGCTTGTTGGCTGTTGAATTTCCACACACTAAACTTGCACATTTTCTTTCTTCTTTTTCTTCTCCGTATTTTTTCCTTTCTTTTTTCCTCTCCAATCAATATCAATAGATAGAAAAGAGAACTGTGGAGATGTACAATATACAATGTACATGTGTGTGTATGATGCATTGTAGTGTAGTATTGCACATAAATAGGTATGCCATAGGTACAACACGTAAAAATATACGATACATAATCACTTCTTTTTTGTCTTGGTCTGGCTAAAATTTTCTGTGTTGTATGTATGTATGTGCCATGTTGCTTTTCTTATGCTTGCTGTCTGCCTGCATTTGTTGCATTTTGAACTCCAGTCTACATGTGACATTTTTCTCAGGCATTTCTCGGGCTACTTTTATCGCTTATCCTCTCTTCTTGATCCTTCCCCTCTTTTTCTAAAACTAAAACTAAACTAAATTAATTTTAAGTGTTCCTCCCTAACTTCCTATGCTATGACATATTTTCAGTATTTGTTGGGCAATTTGAACGAAACCTACATAATTCGAGAAACAACAAGGAAAAACTTAATAATGCTTTCAAAGTTAAAGCAAATTTTGGGTTTTGTTATATTTTCAAAAATTTAAAAGAAAATTGTTGAAAAACAGAACAATATGTACAATGTACAATTTTTAAAAATGCTCAAACAACCAGAAGTCTGAATTTTTGTGCTATTTATCATTCTTCAGCCAAATATTTTTGGTTTTAAATCCCGGCTAATTTTAATCAAATGCATGGATGACAACAAAAAATGTTTTAGTGTACATAAAAGACGGGGAAAAATTAAATTTTGAATGCTAATCCTAGCGATTAATGGCTGTTTTGATACAATTAACAGAATTAATAGGATGGGATGAAAGAAATAAAAGGAGTGACTCCATAGTTCCATACACAGAGAAATGAATTAGGGGGAAACACAAGGACGGAAATCGGCGGCATTTATATATGCGCGCGTACATGTATATACTCTGGATTTTATTGTTAGTGTGAAGTCAATTCAATTCAATGATTGTGAATTAACTACTTGGAAATCATCGAATTGAAGAAAGGCAAAGTTTCTCTTTTTCCGCATTTCCCTCCCTGACACTTTTATACACTCTTCCCTTTCATTTTCTTGTGTTTTCTCATATGTATGTGCCGTCTTCTCTTGTCTTTGCCTCCCCCATTCAGTTTCTCCTTTAAAATTCTCGGTGTTGCTGTTGGAAAAAGTCGCGGGAGGAGGACGACGTTAGCGTGCGAGAAAAGCAATAAATATTCGCTCGAAGTGTTACATAATGCAGTCGCCGAGCCAGGAGTTTTCCATTTACTCCGAGTTCCTCTCTCTTCCTAACCAACTTTCTTTCCTGCCTTTCCTCCCCAGCTCTATACTCTATACTGTATACGGGGTGTTGTAGATGAGAAGGCAAGTAAAAACTGTTTCATTCCAAGGGCTCTGACATATGAGAATGGAGAACAGGAAGGAAACTTGTAGACTTGTACGAGGCAATCTACGGGACAAACTAGAGGACAAGTTACACAAATCTATGCAAACTACATACAGAAACAGATACGTATGCATACATACCGTTTTCATGAATTTTATAAACATATAATGTGAACTGTGCAAAGTGCAAGGTACACTGTACAATGTACAACAACTACGTATGCATACGTTTTATGCAAAGTGCATTCGCTATACAAAGAACAAGTGCACAAAAAATTTACATTTTGCATGTAAAATTTTTCCATTAAGCTTAAAACAATATCTATTTATTATTCCCATGCCCGATACCGATGCCGTCTTCGAAGCTTTCATCATCCTCTTAAAACTTGTCACCTTTTAATTACAAGGCTGTCCCAGATAAATCAAAGATAGCAGTGAATTATTACAAGTTCATTCGTAATTAATTCACCGGACCTTAATTCATTTTTATCAAGCAGTCATGAAAAAAGAGGAAACAGTCAAGAGCTGAATTCCGGCGTGAATCAACGAGTAATTAATGCTTTGCAAAATGGATTTGACAAGGAAATTGAAATGAAAACGCAATGCCTTCCCTTCAAGTTCTACCCATTTATAACTGCACAATTTGATATAATAGATTGTTTTTATTTGTATTCTGAAAAAATCAGAGCTGCCTTTTACATTTTCTCTGAAGCGAGTAGGTAGGTACACAAGTAAATCCTTGATGGTCAGTTTTTCAAAAGTTTTCACGACTAACCACAAGGTTCTGAAAGCTTAAAATTTTTTGACTAGTAAACTGTGAGCAATTAGGAACCATAGGGAAAAAAGAAATCTCTGTCAGTTCATTTATCCAGTGCACTCAACAGTTATTGGCTTGTCGAAGACGTCACTTGGTTTCATTTTGTTTTCGGTCGCAATTTGGCTTCCTGTTTTCAAGTTTGAAATGCATAAGACACAGTCAGAGGAATCTGCGAAAAAACCTTTGATTTTTTAAATAGTCCTTTCCACTTCACTTCCAATAAGCAACGATACATTGATCTTTGCTAAATAGCCTTATAAATTGCTATAAAAAGTCTTTACGCCAGTCTTGAGTCAGTCTCACGGAACCTCCTCTATGAAAATATGTGCTAATAGCCATGTACATTTATGGAAACCACTGACGTAATGCCATCAATGTATGTATTCAACTCTCAAATTTCTAAGAAAGGGGCAAAGAGACTGAATTGGAAATTGGAAATGAAAGGAAAAATAGAAAAACTAAAGGTCTGCAAAAATGTGTGCAGTGTATGTATACAGTATACAGGTTCA
Source organism: Sminthurinus bimaculatus (assembly GCA_034698285.1). Taxonomy (NCBI): domain Eukaryota; kingdom Metazoa; phylum Arthropoda; class Collembola; order Symphypleona; family Katiannidae; genus Sminthurinus; species Sminthurinus bimaculatus. The sequence continues at coordinate 4,138 of JAQIVE010001752.1, read as the reverse complement.
GTTATACAGTAACTCATTTGATAGCTGACTAGCTGACACAAGAAAATGAAAATGGGTTGTATTGGCTTTGACTGTGACTTTCGTGTGGCAATGCAGCGTATCATCATAAAGAGCCGAGGAACAATATGAAGCATCTTTACAGCTATTTATGTACTTGTATATTACAGACAATCACTATACACTATATAAACAATACAATACTGTGCACCCACATACGCGTAGAGATCTATCTTTGACTTTATATTGATGCATCTATCCATGCCGTGTAAGATGTAAGTAATAACCCGAGACAACATACATCATCTAGATAAATAGCGCGCTCAGAAATACAGATAGACAGATAGATAGATAGATTTTTGTTGGTTTCTGATTGTGCTCCTACTCCTACACTTTTATTTATTCTATGAAGAGTGGAGCAAACCAAAAACCGAAAGAAATGAAAGAGAATCAGAACAAGAGTAGGAACGAGAAGGCTCTTCAACATACATAGAGAAAGCTCTCTAATATACTCACCACACACATATATATATTTATACCGTAGTCTCGTTTCACTCTCGCTTTCCCTTGCGAGCATCAGTACTGATATCCACCCCACATATAGAATGTACAGTAGAAAAAAGTATGTGCAAGGAAAAGGAGCGAGCCAAGTAGTTAATAAACTCTTGAATCTTGAGGCTGGCGTCTTCAGTCCCGACTTTTTTCCCAAGAGAAAATATGTGTAGAAAAAAAGTATTTTGCTTCCCTCTCTGCCAGTAACTTGTGGCTTTTCCTAGTATTCTTTTTCTTTTGGCTGATGGCAGTTGTTGTTGCACAATAGCCGGTGCTGTACAACTAGAAGGCTCAAGCAGTATCTGTACAAGCGTATGTATATACAAAGCATGTATTCTTGTATGTCTACATACGTACAACGTAGAGAACTGTCTCTCATAGTTTTCTCCAGCAGCTTTTGACTGACTCTGGCTCTCTTCATTCTTTCATAGAGTACAGTAGCTAGTGTGTGGAAATATAATACAAAAAGCAGGAGCTTCTCTTTGCCTCTTCAATACGGGAGGAAGAAAGGAAGTTGAGGTTGAGACTGAGGTTGGCTTTGGCTTTAGCGTTGGCGTTGACTGTGGCTTTGACTTCTTCTCCCTCTTCTTCTAGTTCCCCATCTAGCACTTTCCCTCTGTTTTTCTTTTCCCTTTTTTCATCCATCGTCTTGGCCTTCCTCTTCGCTTTAGTCTTCGACTTCGACTCGAACAATTTAGGCTGGTGTTGGAGGTTGGCTAGGCAGTGGTTGTTGCTTTTCGCCTGATTCCAACTTGCACGGCGTACGTATGTATATACAATGTACAAGCATTGTAGTAGACCACAAGTTGAGGCACAGACGAGGAAACCAACGGCTGCTGTTCCTGTTGTCATACACTTATTTGGTTTGGTTTGGTTTGGCTTGCTTCTTTCCCTTATTTCTTCAGTCCGCGAGCGAGAGAGCTACTCTTGCTTTTTGCCTGATTGGAAAAAATGCTTTTTCTTTAGCTCCTTCCTTCTTGCTCTGTAGTTTTTCATAGTTTTCATTCCTTTTTTCTCAGTACTATATATAATATATAAACTAGGCAGATACCAGACCCAGATACTACATAGTCAAGGCTTTCAACTCGTACATTTTGTATTTTAGGTATTTATTTTTGTGGGCCAGTGTATAGAATAAAGTAGAAAAAAAATTTGGTAGCCTATAAACATACAAATACAAAAATACTCATGTATGTACCTCCAGAAATACATACAGAAGTAGATTGCAGTGCTGCTTTATGCAATGTACAAAATTGGAGTAGGAGTAGGCGTCAAGCTAACTAAAACAGTATGTGTATGTGAAGAAGAGGGGGGAAATAATGGTCTAGCGGAGAAGAAAACCTCAAGAATTAAAAACGAAAAGGCAGTGCAAAGAAAGGCAAGGCAATGCAGGGGAATGGAATAAAATGAAATGGAATCGCGTCGAATGGAATGAGATGGAATGGGCACCACTAGAAATAACTGTAGACAAAAACTAACTAACAAACTAACTGGGCTAACAAGGGCTTGAAATATAGGCACACACGTATAGTAAGTACACACAAATGATACGTGCATCTAAAATGTGTATGTGTATGTTTAAGGGTATACATACGTACTACATACGTTTATGGTGTATCAAGCCTCGACTTTCTTGTGCTTCCCAAGTTCTTTGTCTATAGACTGTGGAGAAAAGGAGAAGATTGAATAGGACTGAGTCAGTCAGTCAGTCAGGTTGGAGCTGAAGTTGTAGTTGGTATCAAGTTGAAGGAAGAGAGAGAGAGAGAGAGAAGAAAGTACCCACTTTTCCCTGTCAATATCGATTAGGAAAGGTTCTCTTCTCCCGTTTTTTCTCAACTTCTTTCTCCTTTTTCTCGGTTTTTTATCCCATTACGATTACTGATTGTAGACAACGTGCCCATTCACATTGCACAGTATTTGAGCTCTCAAGAGTGTCTATCTGTATCTGTGGGTTTGTGTGTATCCAGAAATGTAGGCATAGATCAGAGTATAGATGTACAAATGTCTGGGCTGTTGATGTTGAGCGAGATGGAGAACTGAGAACTCGCCAAAAAGATTTTCCTACCTTCTCTCGTTCTATATATGTTGCTATTCTATGTATCTTTTGCTCCTTCCTTTTTGTTCCCCTTAATTTTTCTATTGGTAATCTCACATGTGTGTATATCAAAAACCTGGGGGTTTATTTTGATTTTTCTGGTTTTTTTATGCTACACAGTATATGATACATATATAATAACCATATTATGGCAGCTTTTCTTTGCTAACCTTACATACATGTAACTTGTATTTCCCCAAAGTTGAAATTGAATTGGTAAGATTGAGGATGGAATTCATCTAACGAGTAAGAAATTATGATAAAGCTATACATAGCTTCCTTTATTAACTACATATTATGGGAGTATTTTGGGGAATTACTGGAGCAATTAATCACCAACAACTTGTAAGCAATGAGGATGGAAAAGTTAATCGGGGGAAATTGAGCAGTCTTAAGTGGCTTATTGACTCTGTGTAATTTAAAAGTTGGCCAAATAACTTATATCTTGTTTATATATTTTAAGCGTGTATGATGGGAAGCTAGAATAAAATAAAAGACTGCCTTGATTTAATCAAACTTTTCTAAAAAAGAAAACTTGAGCTACCTATCTGTGCTTACAAAGTATAGAGTTTTTTCATATTCAGATTGATTCTCTGTTGTTTTGATTTTGTGTCTACGTGTGTATGTATTTCAAAGATCATCCATTAGGAGACGTCTCCGAGTATTATATTCAAAGTTGATGCCTTATGTGATGGATCAGTTTCTTCCTTCGGCCTACATCTATCTTTGTCGTAGTTTCTGTGCGTTCACATGTTTTCCTTCAAGGTTTGTTTTTTATCAGGGAAAGACAAAGTTTGAGAGTCAGAGTCAGAGAGAGAGAGATGGGAGGCTCACAAGGAAACAAAAGATGTGAAATTGATTGGAAAACAAACCAAAGTTGCGATTATGATCAATGAAGGGAAAATAATCAAAATAAAATGATCATCGGTAGACAACCTACATGTTTGTGTATTGATGATGGTGAACTTTTATAAAGCAAAAAGTATGCAAAGAGTACAAAACAAATTTTTCTTGTTGTTAATGATAAAGCTAATGGTATCGAACTAATGGTATCATTTTTGTTACGAATAATCAAACTCTTACATTGTTACTAATGACACGCTTTGTTTTTTCTTTGATATCAATCAGGTGGACTTTTGCCAAAATTTGGAGAAGGGTAAGTCAACTTATCTTAAATATCTTATCTAATCGTAATTTTACCTTCATCCTGCATTTTTATTTACAAATAAAAATACAAATCAATTAATTACTTATTAGATCATTCTTGGTTTTGTTTTGTGACAAAATTTGAAATTACTCCATAAATAATAAAAAATTTCTTGTCATTTAATTATGTTGCAGGATACCGAACGTGACTGTTGCCGTGGGCCGCGATGCGTCTCTTCCATGTGTAGTGAATAATCTCGGAAATCACAAGGTAAACACTCAAACATTATAATATTAAGTAGTATTGTCGACTGGGAAAATATTTTTACAATTTTAACCATAATTTTT
>JAQIVE010001751.1:0-23067 GCA_034698285.1 Sminthurinus bimaculatus | reverse complement strand
CCTGGAATGGACGGCTGAGCATTAATATTAGCTTCGGACACTAGTTTCGTCTTGACCCCATAAAAGTTCCCAATGGTTGCCGTGCACTTTAGCATCATCACGCCTTTTTTGAAGTGGCTCGCTTCGACTTGGAATTTTATTCCTAGCACCGAAGTCTCCAGTCCCTCCGCGTCAGTCTGAGGTGAGTATTCTATCGGCTCCTCAAACTGCAATTTGCAAAAATTAACAATAATTAGTAATCACTTACAACATTTTTTATTAAACGGTCGGAAACCGTTATGATTCAGCTCAAATAAGTATTACTCTGCATTTTTAAAAAAAAACATGATGAAAAATTTTAAAATATAAACTTTTCATCATCCTTGGTAAACCTCAAACAACCTCGTATTTAACTACCGCTTATCTCATGGTCAGCAAAAGTATCTCTATATCTTTGTATTGTAATTGTGTGTAAATACGTAGTTAATGCAGCTTGAACTCATTGAAAATGGAACAGAAGGCCTAGCAAGTTTGCTCAGTCTTTGAAATACATGTATCATACAATTACTCTTCATTTTGCTGAATGCGCAATTTTACTCTCATAACTAATATACATATACGTAACACCATTATGTTTTAATTCAGTGTGGAGGCGAAAGCAAACATTGTGCACTGAAAACTTTGCGCTGTAACTGCACAGCTCATGAAAATCCCCAAGACAGACAAATATCTGTCCGCATGTATAAAGTGTGTGTGTGTATGCATAGTTTTGGTTCACATGGACACATGAAAAGTGTAACTACGAATATCTGTATTTATCTTTGCTCCGCTCCTGAAAAGTTTTAATGTAAAACAAGTAGCGCGGCTCTTCTCTTTTTCTATACTGCTTGTGGAAACACAAATAAAAGTTGAATAGTTGGAATATGTGCAAGTGGGAGTGGGAACATGCAGAGTTGAAGGAGTAAAGTAAAGGATAGACAGAAAGATGATTCTGTAGCATTTCCCCACTCAACTTCAACTTTCCTTCCATGCAAAATCATCTCGAGCACTTACATACATACATGACTACTGTGCATATTACATATTCCTAAGCATGTATATTTTACTGATACATATCTGGAGAGAATGAGCACTGGGAATATCGGAACGTATGCATACAGCACTATACGGTGCTCGCATAGTTATGTATGATGCGGTTCTTGATGCTTTATGCATATGAGCGGCTGTTTAAGTGTGTATTTACTCGTTCCAGTGCTTTTTGTCAAACTTTGATTGTGATTTGGGCGGACAGGGAATGAGAAAGAGTAAAAACTATGTACAATGTACAACTATGAATTTTGGATGGGAGAGGCGAAAGCAAGACGGAGAGGGTGATGATGAGCAAAAACACAAGCGAGGAAGGGACGCCGTATGCTCATTGTATTCTGTACATGTATTAAACATACACTTTTCTATACCCATTCCAACTTTCATCCATATTTATACGTGGGTAATGTGTGTATGTGTGTGTGTACATTTCCAGATCCAGATCTAAATCCAGTGGAGTCTTCTCCAGACTCCAGACTCTACATCCACTTCCAGTGAAGAAGAACAAAGTTGCAACCCGCATAAACGACTCCATGCATACATGACAATGTAAAGCTGAACAAGTGAAAATCCAACGCATTTACAGCAAAACAAATACCTCCCACACACACACACCCGCCTCATTCCCATTCCCATCCGCACTCTCTCCAAGTCTTTCGTCCTATATTCAGACATTCAACAGTTCTCAATTCTCCAGCCATAAATGTAATGCATAAAATCAGCAAAGTAATAATTTTTGTCTATGGCAGTCAGGAGAAACCTGCAAAAACCGGAGTTCTGGGTTATGCATTGGAGACCTAGGAATCTAATACTGCACGAAGTATGGTCAAGTAGACGAAGTAACTAGCCAGAGTTCTAAAAATTTTGAACGACTGAAATTTTGAATATCATCGTATGGAATGAAACTCTGTTAAATCCGGACAACTATTTTTTGGGTTGTTCCAACCTTTTACTGAAGGTTCCTCCTGACTGCATGTAAATATGTTGGACAAATTCCATGTTCCTTGTATCACGTAGATATGTAAGTAGTACACATGGAAATTTCATGCAAATGTTATGTCCAAAGAGTTACACATTGTAAACAAACAATATGGAAGAGCTTTGCATTGTTTACTTTCGTCATCCTTCTGAGACTCCTGTCTGCATGCGTGAAAAGTTTCCTTACACTTTTGCTGATAACTTTAAACTGCTTGTGTAAACCTGATTCTGAGCCTACTATAACGCCTATCTCTTTAACGTACTTTCACAGGGCCACCAGTCACCACTTTCTGCCCAAGGTGGTCCCTTGAGCGAAAGGTCAATGTCTGGCAATGTGGACGCACTTCCAGTAGACGGCTGTACTGTATGTGTGCCATACAGTTTATCCTAGAAATCATAAATACAAAGCAGAGGAAACTTGTAAAATCGTTGTGTATCTGAGGCCCAAAAATAATTGCACACATGATCCTTTTCTCCGGCTTCCTGTTGTCGTGTCGGTGTAACTACTTGTATGTTTGCATTGCAGTGCATTGTACAAGGTACATGGGCTTGTTCTTCACATCAAGTGTGAATTATATGCGGTTCTTTATTTTGTGTGTTTCATCAGCTCGGACAATAGACAACAGTTCATGGATAATAACTTGGTTTGTTGTTTGCGGAACAAAGGCCGAACACTGAGCACTGGGCTTAATTTACATTTTGCAAAGCACTGCATTTGGCTCCTCTTTCCCTCTCCGTTTCTAGCTGGATTTTCCCTCGTCATTTCTACACAAGCTTGTGTACGATGCGTGTATTTTGTGTACACATCCACACACTTTTCTTTCATTTTAATTCCTCTTCATAATTTGTGAGGCGGATAAAACGAATGTGAACCCTTTTGGAGATACCGGAGTTCCGCCTCCATTTCAGTCTGTTTCTCGCTTTCTCTCTGTCGTTCTCCTGTTCTCCTGTTCTCTCTCTCTGTCTTTGGACTATGTAATAGGATTGTGTGGATGAGCGTTTTCTGAATGAATGACTCTTTCTCTATTTGAACAATTTTCTCACTCCCTTTCTTCCTTTCACTTTGATTTTGTCAAGCACATGAAATAGGGCAGTGGGAAAATAAAATAAAATAAAAACATGGCTAGGAAGTCTTCATACTTTGTAAATTTTACACTCATCTTTGCAATATTTTATAACACGTTACATGTATTTATAATGTAGGTGCGCCACATCTACCATCCCTTTGATTGAAATCTCTCTAAAATTCTCGGCATACATACTAGTCATAAAAAATCGCAGTGGGTAAATAATTCAAAGGCTCATCATTTAAGTATGTACACAATGTATAAAATTTTGTGCCGTGTAAAATAATTTATTTTGCAGTATATAAATCTGAACTATGGATTTTACTCAAGTTACAGTAAACCCTATTTATAGCTGGTATAGCAGAATATTTATGCAGCTACGTTAAAGTTGGTAGTCGTGGTTTACAGCACTTGAATAAATGAGGAGATTTTGAGAATTTTAAAAATAATGTTCAGCTTACCCTGAATTTTCAAATGCGCATGTACATATCAATGAATGCATGGATCTGTAAAAATCTATCTGTGCCTGGCTATGCCTTTGCATTTTGCATTTTGAACTTAAAATAGTATTTAAATTTAGCATTTGGATTTGGCTTTGGCTTTGGCTTTGGATTCGGACTCGAGTCCCTGGAGTCCCTGGAGGAACGTCAATTAGATCAATTAAACGTTGTTCAGTGGAAAGCCGCAAAACTTTGCGCACTTTGTACTTTTTCGATAGAGGATGAATTCATAATATATAGATAAATATACCATGAAATAATGGATGCAGCAGGGCAAGTTGAGTAAGTACAGCAAATGTTGAGGCGGAAGGGGCCTCCTCTACTTTTGATTGTATTAAACAGACGAATAAAGATAGAAAATGAAAATGAAATGCATAGTTAATGAAATCAACTTTTTGGGTTTCTCCAGTGTACATGCATACGAATGTATAGACCCATACACAATACACACCTTCATGTATTTTATACACGATGCTGGCTGAATTTATTCGTGCTATTGGAGAAGGAGTCAAATCAAGTCATGGAGTCGGGAGCCTTCTTTGCTGTAGTCATTACATGACTATTCACTTTTTATTCATTCGTGCTCGAGATGATTTTGGACAGTCCGCCTAAATAATAAATTCACACTGCAGAATGCAGAGTGTTAAAGAGCACAAGATTCAATGCTGATCTGCCGAGCCGAGTCCAAAAGTCCGACTCAGCGCTCTGCTCTCCTCTCCTCTCAGTTCTCAACATTCAACATTCGAGGCGAGAGCTCAAACAAAATTTTAGTGAGCCACACACAAGGCAACTCAACGTAGCCCAATGTGTTTAGCACTCGCCAAAGCAGAGCAGGGTAATGTGTAAAGCCAGAGTAAATCTCCACCATAATACAGTGCGTGTGTCTTTGTCTGTGTGTATGCTGGATTTGGATAGAAAATTATCCTTTTTTGCACGTGCATACATATCTGATTCAACATAATACTCGGCATTAATATGCATGCGAGTGCTTGAACCCTGTTCCATCGCACCGTGGAACGGTTAGTCGGTGAAAAATTAATAAATATGTATCTATGCTCATCCAGCCCATTGTTCATCCACTACATTTTTTATGAAGAGCCCAGTCTCTTTTATTATGCTACCTGGCTTTTAATCCCGAAACATTTTTAATTGAGTTTTCTCCATTTACTTTCCCCAGCTTCAAAACCTTATAGCAAACTACATATACATGTATACAATATACAAGGTATGGTAATACAGTCAACTTTTGCTATAGTTTGCTCCTTCAGCCACGCTTTGAATCCAGACGCGTATCTATACAAAGGAGCTTTAAAAGGAAAGACGTGAGCTTTTTACAAATCTTAAGAACATTTTGTTTAAAAATAGGCCCGAATTTCTTCAGTTCCACAAAAAGTGTGGGATGTTTGAAAGCCGTATCGCTGTGCGTCAAAACCAAAGCCAAAACGGTCAATGTAGAAACAAGTGCAAGAGGTAAATTCCAAACTTGAGTTTAGATATTTTTTTTACTTTCACTTTGAGGTTTTTACCCCTTTTTATTTGATAGTCACCGCTGCTTCAGCTTCGATTAAAGGTTGTATCTCAATCTCCCTTTCATACAATATATTTAGCTGGAATCCAATCGAATTTTGAGGTTATTATAGAGTTTCCCTGAACATAGGCATACGTACACTTTGATATACAATACAAGCATTCATCTGGGCTTTCCTGGAGAATCGAGAATTGAGACGGCCATAATTTTCAAACTTGGTCTAACTCTAAATTTAAAGTTTAGTTGGGATTTAAATTCAAAGTTTGTCTAGCTTTGGCCACCTTCCTCTTGGTTTAGTTTCGTTTCAAACTCTGATTCCCTGGTTCGGATGTGTAGATACATCCACATTATTATTATTGTTACTATATACATATGTACATGCGTATTATTTTTACTATACTGATATACATACATACATATATAGGCACGAGGAAAAGGATTGTAATATCATTATCAATATCAATATCCCCAGCAATCCTTGGCATATGTAGGTTAACCCGTAACCGTTGGCTAGCACAATCACAATCACTATCACTATTACCACGAGCGGGTAGTAAAATGTTAAAGGATGTACTTGTACTTGCAAGGAACAAACCAAGCCGAGCCAAAGCAAGCCAAGCCAAGCAAACTAAACCAAACCAAACTCAACTCAACTCAAATCAACCCAAGCAAGGAACCAACAGCTGAGCTTTGAAATGATTCCGGAGGATCGTTTCAATCCCTTCAATCTATGCACACACACACTTTATATACTCCATTCCTTTACTCTTTTCCATAATATGGAGTATGTACAGATAGTACAGATAGATATATGCAGTCAAGTCCAAATCCAAGGAAAGGAAAAGGCAGAGGGAAATGCTCGGTTAAAGTTTCAGGTGAGGCCTCCACTTCATTTTATACCTTGTACGGTTTCCCCATACGAAGCACATATATTACCCACGGATTTCCATGGTTTAGTTTCATCTTCTCCCGACTTGATGTCTGTAATAGTGAAGATTACCGAATATATTGAGTTCCACTCCCACTCCTTTCCATTCTCTTTATATGTATGTTTATATGTATATGTATGCATTTCTCGTCCAATTCCACTTGCACATTCACTTCCACTGTCACTACGATTGCCACACAGCCACATCCAACAGCGGAGATTGTGGATTGTGAAGGAAGAAGCAAGAGCAAAAACTATGCATACATCTATCCATATATGACCAGTTCTATGTGTGTTCTTTAGCATAGTTATTCTAGTTCTACTTTCAATTCCATTACGAAAATTCCACGGTCTTATGCTGCTCCACTAGACTTGCTTCTCTCCGCGTCCTGCTCATGTTGGTACGTACGTACGTATAAATCTCGGGCTGTGGAAAGTGTACCAGTAGAACCGGAGAATGGCTAAAAGACACGCATGAGTTGCGAACCATCATGTAACGATTTCTAAGGTTACGACTCAAGTTGTGTACTATCTTTCCATCTTCCACCTTCTTCTTACATCTTACATACAGCATACAGCTACATACGTATGTATAATGTATACGTATATGAATACTCTGACTCCCTCAAATCCGCTCTTATTCTCCGTCTTCTTCCCTATCTATCTCTACGTCTCTTCATCTTTGTCTTGAGCTTTGTCCTCAATGTCTTCGTCTTACTGCACGAGAACAGATATGAGAGAAAGAAAGAGAGAGAGTTGTAGGGTAAGTTAAAGTTTTGGATTCAAAGTCTGATCCGAAACTATACGTCTTTGTCTACTCCTCCACGCCAACTTGTTTATTAAAATTCCCGTCGCATTCACTCTCTTAAAGAATTTTAACATCATTAGCTATCTATAAAGCCCCGCGTAGTCTACATACAATACTGAACAGAACAGAACAATACGATACGATACAATATAATACACTATAAAATGGTACAATAGAATAGAATACAGAATATGATTCCAAATATATACAGTAACTATACAGTTTACAGCCGTACGCGTTTAACGTTTAACCCGCGGATGTCACAAATGTGTAGGGGAACTAAAACGTAAATAAAACAGAATGAAACTCAACTACATAAATTCATACCCTGCATTATCCAAGATGCTTCACGCATTTTCTGCGTATGTGCAATGTAAAAACATGGAAGTCTTGGGGTTTACGAGGTTTCCGAGGAGGGTCATTATTTAACAAGCCTGGTGTTGTGTTAAGTTGAGTTTCCCTGGGATTTAAATTGGCCCATTAACTAACTGTATGAGCAACGCAATTTTTAACTCTTTTCGCTTTTCAAAAAGTTGACTAGTTCCTTCACAGGGTAGTCAAAGGCATTTAAGGGCTCTCGATGGAAGCAACCTGGAATTTTGTACAAAGTTTTGGGTTGTACATACGTACACATTTTCAACGGAAAAATCCAAACAACGACTTTTGGTCTAGACGCAAGTGAAAGAGAAAAAGCCGATACAACATCATTATTCCTCGAATTCGTCGTGTTTCACCGAATCGTACGAGGAAGCAGTAAGTTTGACTTTGAACCTAAATCTGTTGTCTTGTTGGATATTTTAAGGCACATTTTACAGTCCTTACAAAGCGCCTCGTGTTACGCATACGGATGCACAATACATCATATTGTTCTGAGTTATAATAAGTACAATAAAGTCAAGTTAACTCCTCGAACTCTGCAGAACTTCCAACTGTAGATCTTGGTGGAACGTCGACTGCCGTCGCCGTATATGATGATGACGAAATGTGCGGTTTGGTTTGGCGAACTTGATGATAACACTATAATGGCTTATTATCCGACGTATGAAGACTTGGAACTTTCTACTCATGGATACGCTTATTATTAGATTCTCTCAAAATTTTGTAGTCTTTTGGTATCTATGACGAAGATAGTAGGTGTAATCATATAATTTGCCAATGAGCAGACGTTTATTTCATGATTCCTTTTTTAGACGCCGGTTCAAGAATGGGAAGCAGAAACCAAACTGGAGAGGCAGTCCAACGGGCAATGTACAGTATGTTTGTACTTCCTTGGTACATTTTGCATGTACACGCAGAATTTTATAAAACAACATTGCGTCAATGTATACATGGTGGGTTAGAACAGAATATACGTTGCTATTAAACATAAAATTCATATAAATATCCGGTACATACACAGTATATGTGCAAATATGCCTTTGGCTGTGCAATAAAAAATCAGGAATGCTTGCACATGTCTGCGTGTTTACTTTCAATCTTGCTGTTGATATTGTATCTTACACCACGGCATGACATGACGCGGGGCTCGAAAGAGGCATTGACAACATGGGTGAAAATTGGGCGCGTAATATTATCTACACATGTGCATCTTCATGTGTGTGAAGACTGTATATTGTGAACTATGTGACGACTGGATTTTGCATTTTATGTTGGTTTAGATACATGTATTATATTTTGTTGCATCTTGTCCAATATCCAGCAACTTGTGTGTTGTGGGTATTGAAAATTCACATAGACAAACACGCATACATACGTAATACGTACGTACGTATGAGGAAAGGAGGAAAGGTCTGGGAGAATGTGCTGTGTAGTTTGTAGCCACTCTTGCGGAAAGCCGGGTATCTTGGTCGGGTAAACGGAATAATCGCTTTTATAATTCCCTGCCTGTCTTCCCAAGTCGTCCCAGGTCTGAGGCCAGACTGTCTCTGGGGGCAGAGGAGAACGCCTGTCGATCTCGACCATCGACTGGTAAATTGGAATGGAATATTGGCGAATGATTTCAACTTTTCCATGTAGCCTTGTATACATATGTACATTGAACATTGTTCACATGTATTTAGTTTCCCCCATCTCTTATACATCCGTGTATCGTATGTAGTACGCACAACACACGACAACAGCAACCAAATGTACAAGATCAAAAAGAGGAAGAAACGCAAGCACAGACGAAGGCAGAATAACTATGTTACACATACACACTACAGACTCTACAAATATTTCTACCTTTTGGCATTAGTTCTGGCTTTGGCTTGTTCCTCCTCTCTTTCCCTGTTCCCCTTGTCGTCGTCGTTCATCCCTTACGCTACGGATAGTTTGATCGACGAACAATTTTTCTCCTTCATGCCAAAGACAAAAACTATAAAAGTATAAAGAAAACTAAAAACAAGGAGAGATTTGCCCTTTTCCTTTTCTTCGTACTCTCTAAAAGAATAGACAGAGTTTGAACACAGAATGAAAACTTGGAGTAGACTGTGGAATCATATGTACGGTGTATGTATACATAGAAAAGGTAGAAAGCAAGGACGACGGAAGGCAGGAAAATGAAAGGACGAAAAGGGAAAGAAGAGCAACTTTTTCCTCACTTGTTGGCCTGTACCGAGGAAAGAAAGAGTTGAAAAAAGTTTGTCAGCAGATTTTGTTTTACATAGTTACAGCCCACTACTCACTACTTACAACTTACACAGCTAGACCAGATAGTTTTCCCTCAAGCCAAAAACATATCACAGGATCCAAATCTACAGCTACAGCTTTAGCTTCAGCCATCTTATACAAGTACCTACATACACATACAATTCCCATGGTCAGAATTATATAGATACATACATAATACGGATATGTATACAGTCGTGTAAAAAAGTTTGCTCCGTTATTGCTGAACCAAGTACTTGGTGCCTTGAAAGTCCTTATCGTGGTTCGGTTTGGTTTGGTTAACATTAACATTGACTTGCAATTTTCAAAGTTTTCCCTATGCTCCGTCCCTTCCCTTATTCTTCCTCTCTTCGTCTTTCTTTATGTGATGTGATAATTCGGTTTTTTATATGTATCCTCTGCCCGTATATGTATGCCCAGTGTAAGTACAATGTACATACTTGCACTACTATACACGGACGGACTTGTGTATGTGTATACGTAAAATGTGAAGAAAATTCTTTAAGTATATTTTATCTCCGCATTTGGACGTATAAAAAGTACACTTGTCGACACAGTTGATCAGGGATAATCATGTTGATTAGATGAAAGATGGGAAAGCCACAACGGATTTTCAGCAGGTGGATTATTATACTTACTCACTAAACATAAGATATGTGTAAACATAGATATTTCACCTTTTGCTCTATATATGCTATGATACACAATCTTTCTACCTTTAGATGTTAAAAAATAACTCTCTGAATGCATGTATGTATGTATTTTAGCACTAAAGGTAGCACAGATTTTTAAACACGGATGATTTGTTGATAGTTACTTTTGTCTATGCGATATGGTTTAGTTTGGTTTGGAGTAGCATGGCGTAGACATCCTTAATTTTAGAGAACTTTTCTCTGTTTTTGTATAGAGACTAGAGTCACGAGCGAAACAAAAGTATCGATTCCCCTGAGAAAATATACAAAATTTAAGGATTTTGCCCCAATCTCTCTAGTCTCTGTTCTCAAAAATATGAAGAGAGAGAAAATAAAAGTTTTCGGTGCTTATTTATTTATATTATAACTCTGTTTAAACTATGATAATTTAGGTTAGGTTTTGTATATAGTTTGGCGTACCTTGTGCTCGTTAATGTAGAACATGAGAGAGGCGGCTGGCTTGCTCCGGAGCGAGGTGCAGTTCGCACTTATGTAGTCGCCCACGCTGACTACCTCGTGCACTCCTGTGATCTCCGGATCGGATTCAGGTGGAGCTGGTACATGAAAATAGGAAAAAACGAGGATTAGTTGCATAAATGGATTTGTCAAAAAATCATGCTATAAATGTTAGTATATCTTTTAAACAATGTTATTATCATAAATTTTGCACAATATTTGCTAATGGAAAGAAACAGAATGCAAAAATTGCACAATGTATCAATTGTTTCGCTTATTTACTGGCAATGGCTGTACCGTATGACATTACTGACTGCAGTTTTATTTATGTAATGACCTTTGAAGTGCAAATAAAAAACATTAGCGCTTTTGCATTCTTTCATTTAGTAGTTTTGCTGACAATTGTAGCTAATCTGCATATTTAACCCAAATTTGAGTATTGCTTGATACGACAACACTGCAACTGAGACAAAAGACAGTCTAGTGGCACTTTTAACCCTCTAATTTCGTCTCGCCTTCATATTTTTTTCTAAACTTTTATTCTAACCAAGGTTTGCTCTCAACTCAAAATCAAGCCTGTTTATATGCAACATCTTCCGGTTTTTCCATGAAAAAGTGCTGATATTTAGTAGCCCCCTGTCCCCTGTCTGTATTTACCTGTAGTAAAAATTCAAAACTGCTCCAGTCAATTTTATTTGAAAATTAAAAGGTTTCTTCAAAGAATTGCCGCAGTGGCTGAAAAGTTAGTATACAGATACATGAAGAATCTCCGTGTTTTGTAGCTTTTGTTATCTTTGTGGCTTTGAGTTTAAGCTCAACATGAGCGGTTGACCGGTTTAGGGCCAAAAGGGGGAGCAAAAACAACAAACTTGGAGTAAAAACAGCCAATTAATTTAACATTTCCTCACATCCATATCCAGCCACAGTGACAGCCATTGCTTAGAAACTATGTGTCTCATCCAGACTTTTAAAGATTTTATCTCTGTTTATGTACGAGGAAATTAGGCAGGGAAACCGCTCAACAGTGTTGGTCCATTACTAACTTTTACCGTTGAAATTTTTTATGTCTCTCCCGATTTGAGAAATTTCCTACTAAAAATATTCCGCCAGAGAGTAAACCAAAATGTAACAATTTGTTAAACCCAAATCTTGCATAAAATTTTTAGCCTTTTATATACAAGTGTTAAAAGGAAAATTCACCCACCAAAATTCAAAAATTAAAAGACGCAAAAAACAAATCCTTAATTTTTCTTGCGTATTATGCAAAACACTGTGAATGGTATAAACAACTAGGGTAGTTTTAACTACAGAGGCAAACTTCTCGAATCACTCCATTTTCTCAAAACACGGGTTGCCCGACCATTAGTTCTTGTGATAGTGGGAATGGCAGTGTAATGCAAGCTAATGTCATGTAATGTAACTCTATATCTTTATCCACATTACATTCAATTACAGGAAATCCACGTAATTATTCGACGCGATTATTTGAAATGACAAAAGGTGGAAAGTCTACTGTTATATCGCATCGTATCGTATCGTTTCATATCGTCTTGTATTGTGGACTTGAGCCAAAACCCCAAAGCAAGTGATTTGACTTTCCTCTCCTCATGTACGAAATTCTCGTAGAATGTTCACATAAACATAATACACACGTTGGCTGGCGGGTTGGTTGGTTGGTGTTTTGTAGATATTTTGGTCTATTTTGCCGTTATATAATGATCACCGTACAGCCATTGCCTTAAGATTCGGCGACGGAGTAAGATTGAAGCTGTTGCGTTGCGGAGCCGAGACGAGACGAATATATATACGAATACGAAGAGAGGAGCGGAGCAGCAAACGGCTTGCTCCATTAACTTCATGATAACGTTTATGTACTTCTTCCCTCTCCCTCTTCTTCTTCTTCGTCCTCCATCCTTCTGTACAGTACAAGACAATGGGACAAAATAGAGTCTACAATGGTTATTTATGGAAATTATGCTACGCACATTTGACATTTGTTGACAAGAGTGAGCAAAAGTCAGAGTCAGGGGTTGTCGCGAGTCTTGAGATTTGAAACTTGAGGTTGGTTTCTTGTCTATGTATGCATGTATGTGTATCTGTGGTGCAGGGGAATTTTAAGTGTGAGCACATTCTTTCGTCATGCTGTCACTCCGTTGATTCCGCAACTGATATTCCTATTTGTATTTTTACTTTTATTATTATGTTTCATACATATATGTATATACACAAATATACATAGGCCTCCTCCTGCTCTCGTTTGTTCCCTATCTTTTTCATCCCCGCACAGTCATCATCAGCAACTTGATGGCAAATGTGTATTTGTGCAATGGCAATGTGGGAGGGCAAAGTGGAGTCGAGTCAAAGAAGGAAATCAAATGCTCCATAAAAATACCGATTTCAACTCAAAACAGAGAAAGAGCAAAAGAAAAGGAGAGTCAAAGCAGCAGATTCGCAAAAAGTGAAGAAGAACCATCAAAACTAATTGTTACGAGTTAGGAGGTCTCGGTTCTCGGCTCCCGCTCTCTCTCTCTCTCTCCCTATTCACTCCTGATGCTGATGGAAAAGTGGGATTTTATGGGCGAATTGTTTTAGGGAGAGAATAGCTATTTAAACCGCAAAATATGTGTGCATATAATATGCATGTACATGTGTATGCTATAAAACCTTTGCAGAAAATTGAATGTGCAGTTGAAAGATTACACGAGAATTTCAACGTGCCAAGGTTTTGAATTTTGACCTTCGAACAACAATGACAATTAGATAGTTGAACTGCTAATTATATGTATTTTTATATTGACAATGAGTAAAATAATTTAGAAAATAAAATTTGACTCAGCTTACCAATAACAATCATGTCGGATGTCTTTGATAAAGTTTTAAAGGTCGGACGGTCGGCTGATACTTCGCACTTAAAGCTTCCTCCAGTCTTCAACGTGATATTTCTGAGGACCACGTGGTTCAGGTTTGACTGGCTGGTCTGTTAATCAAGAAAAACAAACCATCTTCAAGTTAATTTCAAGTTTTTCATAATTTTGAGTTTTATTGTACTTTTATACTAGAAAAATGTATAAGTTTTGCCAAAGGTGAAAAAGATGTCTTGACTTAAAATAAACATGAAGATGGATTGAAATTTCCATCAAAAGGTATCCCATCAAATTGTAATAAAAAAGGATAAACGTCTCATTTTCACTCGTTTAAAAATTTACTCTAAATTAAAAAAGTTGTACAAGTCTACCAATATAATATACATACAGTCATGCGTGTATATTGTGTAATTGGACTACCATAGCTATTTATTATTTATTTCCACTTATTAACTAATTTCGTTCCACAAGGGAAATGCAAGAGAAATTTTGCCTCCTTTCTTTACACAAGCACTACTCATACATACATACTACGTTAGAAGAAGTTAATCAAATGGGGAGCTGTTTTACATTGTTCTGTGTAGAGCCCTGATAATCAAATCAAGATATACTGCGACGAAGATTACAGCCTAGCCATTCACGCCAAACGCGGAAAGAAGCATATCAGATACTCTCATTGCTCATACACATACATAGTTTGAAATGATACGCTGAAATAAAAAGTCGGCGTGAATTGCAGGCTATACAGATAGAATCTCTTTCTAAATGCGGGACACAGAAGCAGTATCGTCTCTTTTTCTGTGTAATTCAACCCATATTAGAGTTGGAGTACCAAATCAGATGGTCGAATACACAATATGCGTATGCATGTGTACGGAAAAAGATGCAGATTGTGTGTGTGTGTGTGTGTAGATGAACACTGGAGACTGGAGTGTGTACTTTTACTCCATATCATGTGTCTAGTAACTTGATATTTAATGGCATACTTTACCCTTAATGAATACGTAATTTATGGTTGACAGACGTTCTCATGTACAATTTTAAGGCACAGTTACAGTGCAACTCTTCCTGAATTTTCTTCCTTTTTCTTCATACGTACATATAGTATCTATGTGCTTATAAAAAGGGAATTTCTCCAACTCAAAATATTGTGTATTAAAAAGGCAATATATAATATACGGAGTAAAATTTCCACAAGAATCCATTCGTAACGTACAAACTAAACACTACACTTGTAGTATTCAATACGTATCTTGTACATTATGCATTGTATAATATCTACACGTGGACCTTGTCTGTGTATAAAAATTGTGTAAAAGTAAAACAAAGTGGGAGCAGATACATATCTTAGATACGGGGAAGACGCTGCCTGCGTCATGTCTTCCACTCACAAATTAACTGTACGAAAATAGAATTAGCAAAGGAAACACACTTCACGGAGGAATGACATGAGATGAACATAAATTTGCATAATGAGAAAAATCTTTTATTAATGGAGCTCCTGGCCGCCATACATTTTATCCAAAGTTTCCCCTTTTCCCTTCTAGCCCTACTTTTACATGCATAGGATGCAAACAGGCTAAGGAAAATAACTACAAGCATTTTTACGGCATGCTTAAGTTACCCTGTAAATAAAGAAAGAAAGGAAAACAGATATGTACATATGAAACAAAGTTACAATATTTGCATGTTTGCCTTACTATATGGGTTTTTTTGCAAAAGACCCTGAAAAATTTAAGGATATCTTATTTCCTTCTGTAACTGTCCTGCCTTATAGTTAGAATACACAAGAATATTTGATAAATAGCAATTAAAACCCCAAGGCAAAGTAAAGAGACGAGTTGTATGTACATAGTTGTATATTGTAATGAAAGCGTCTCGAATACTTGATGACGATTCAAATATATGAGCACGAGTGGTTGTAGCTATACATACATAAATCTTCCACGGAGGAAGGAAATTGTCGGAAATGTGTTTGATTTACCAACTGCAAACTGAAAATGTGCATGCGTACAAAATTTTAAAACTTTGGAATTTTTCGGGAGTAAGAAACACCTTTTAAGGTAAAAAATCAAGTCCAGTAAAAAATTTCAAAAGCATCTCTAAAAAATGAGATCAAAATGTTCACTTACATCGATATAGACGCCATCGATGAGGAAGGTTCTAATTGGCGGCTTCGAAGAGGGTGAATAGCTAAAAATTTCATTTTCGTCCTTATACCACTTGAGGACAAGGAGAGAGTCGGACTCGAGGTCAAAGTCACAGTCTAGTCGCACGGATCCATGTTTCCAGCCATACTGAGGAATCGTCACATTCTGCAGCTTTAATCCGATCACAAGTGCTAAAAGGGAAAAAACAAACAGAGAAAAAGAAAGCAATAAAAATTTCTCCATTCTCTCACATCATCCAAGTCTCAATCTCATCCTCATCCGTCTATGTATCTGTATAGCTGGTCTAAATACTCGGGGAGACTTAAATTTAGATCCGGATCTAGATCTAGATCTGGGTCTGAAACTGGACACACAAAACATTGAGACACACTAAAATGAAAGTGGGACACAAAGGAGGAGTCAGTTACTCCTTTTTTCACAGGAATCTCGTCAATAAAACTGAAAGAGGACTTTCATCCTCCTTCACATTTGTTCGATTTTTCTGGGTATAAAGTACGTATATCTAAAGCCTACAGAGAAAACAGCTCTTGTACATACATGTGGATACTTGCACGTGTTTTTGTCTCTGTATTTATATTTTACTCCGTGTTTGTGTTTGTATTTGTATTCTTTTGGCTGGAAGATTTTATTTTCTTCTTTGCACATGAGATGAGATGTGACGTGATGCGATGTGACCGTTATCAAACTGGAGCTGGTGCTTTTTACACACTCCAAATCTCAAGACGTGCAAACATTACACCCACATAACACATAACATACATGTGTGTATTCAAGGATTGCAAGTTTATATAATACATACGTGCATAATACAATACAATACAGTACAATACAGCACCTTTTACTGTGTAAAGGACGACGTGCCGCAGCAATTTACGACACTTGTTAAAATGGGAAAGAATACCCAGAGAAGAGGTTTTTTTACGAAAGCTGTAACTATTCCTTGCTTTTCATTTCATTTTATCGCATTACATTCTTTTTTCGAGAAAATTCATAGGCAAAAGCTTAACTTTTATTATTCCTTCTAATTTTCTTCAAAAACCAATCAAAATTGGTCGAACGTTGAAACAAGGCGAACGAATATCTGCGCTCAGGCTTTCCTCAACTTACTTGCCTTACTTAAATCTATTTGAAACTAAGCTAAACTATGCTGAGCTACGTATATAAGTTACTACGGCTGTCGCTCTGTGTGTAGTGTAGAGGAAGGAAAAAAACTAGAGGCGGGTAAAAAAGCCTTGTTTTAAAATGCATCATTCCATCAGTAGATCACAAAAAAAAACAATTTACCACCCAAGCATAAACGGGAAAGGAAAATAAAAGTAGATTTTAACTATTTCCCAAGTTTTCCTCAGTTAAGCCCACATTTCCACTGATTATGCATGTTGATACGATAATATATCTTGTGCACATTGTATGTATAAAGGGAAGGACACTGTACAGTGTACAGTACAGCCGAGAGTCGGAGTCGGAGACGAAGACGGAGAGGCAGGCAGGCAAAATGCACGACACGACGTGGCATCCCATAAAAGATGCGATGGTTTCAAAAACAAACAAGATTTAAGGGCAAATGTATGTTCGTGTACATAGTTTTTTTTCCAGGACGACGGTGATGCGATACCATGTAATGTGTGTATATGTGTATCTCCACAGTATAACATAAGATGTCAACAAAAAAGAGGCTTCATATTCTTCCTTCTGCTTCTTGCTCTTCTCCTTCTAATTTTACCCCATTTTTCTCGCATATAAAATGTACATAAGTATATCTATAAATGCTCGGCCATTTTATGCATAGGCCGCTGAAAGCCTACACGCTAAATTGCTGGCATGACACATTTTCCTTTTGAGCTCTATACATACAAACTTTGCATCAAATTCAATAATAATAATAATAATAGTGGTAATATGTAGAGTGTGTAGAAGGAATATGGAGAAAACTAAGAAAAAGGGACGAAAAATGAAAGGATAGTTGCAAAACATAACAGTTTTTTGCATTTTTTCCCTTTCTTTGTGTTGTCATCGTCGTCGTTTTCGTTTTCGTCGTCATCGTCATCGTCGTCGCCATTGCTACAGTTATGACGACATACGCACTGACTTGGCCTGACTTTCCTTGACATATGGAGAAAGAATGGTGTAGATATATGGGTGAAAAAAATGTTGAATGTATTGTGGATCTATTTAGATATGCAACATGAACTCGAGTTTACATAATATAATGGTAATAATAATAATAATATTGTGTTTAGGTTTAGGATAAAAAATATGTACACAGCTACACACGAAGAAGTCGAGGAGCAAAAAGGAGAAGAAGCAGAAGGCTTTTTCTCGGCTTTAACAGAAAAAGACGAAGACGACGCACACGAACAAGTTTTTATGAGGATTTTATTTGGTATCGTTTTACTCTCGGTATACATACATACTTTTCTCGCTTTTTTCGCTGTACAAATGCTTGCTTGCTTGCTTCTCCAGCCTCAGCATTTGACATGAAAGAATTGGAATGTTGGAAAATAGGAAAAAGTCTTACGCTACCTACTTTTTTTCACGGCCTGTTTTCTTCCTACATGTGTACATATACGTATGTATAGTGGCAAAGAAAAAGCAACAACAATTTTCCTCAAATTCAACCAACTCAAACTTCAACTTTAACTTGTATACTTCAAACTTGCTCAAGAAGAAAAGATATAATTTCGGGGAAAACTCCGTTTTCCGCTTTCTCATTGTTATATGAAATCAAAAGGCGGAGGAAAGTACGGCATGATGGAAAATTGTTCAAGAATTAATTTAGTGGCCTTTTAATGGCTGATGGCTCTCATCTTATCTCTTTTTTTCTAGGAGTTGCTGGAAGGGGAATTTAAGTTTTCCACGTGTGTGCAAGTTTTTGTTTTTTTCCTGTAAATGGTGCTTTGCCTTGGGTGGGTTGCCTACCTCACAATCAATGTCAAAAGTCATTCAGTTTTTTTAAATTGACAGCAGCAACCTCAAATTTTAAATTCTGCTGCAGATTTAAAATATGAGATGAATATCTCCAATACTTAAGATATATCGTCGGTGTAGATGCAAAAATGGTCATATGCTATGTTGAAGACATAGCATATGACCATTTTTTCATATACACCGACGATATTCTAGAACAATGAAAATTGGGAGAAAGAAAGAATAATGAAACTTTATGGGTGCTCTTTACATTATTTTTATTTGCAAAAATACCTTCCTAAGCAGCCTCTCAAGTGTCGACTCCGATGCGCAACTTGATTTTATTGCGCTGAGGATGGATGGGGTTATAAATGTGGAACTGGATCTACCAGGTTTTGAGTTTCAAAGACGGGGATTCCTCAGATCTACATTTATATTTTATTGTATTTCTGCATGTCTATTTGTATTATTTTAAAACAGAATCGATGTCAATTCCTTCATTCAGTGATTGAGAGCCTGGAAAGTTTGCAGCAATACACCAAGTGCCAAATTAAATATTGCATGAAACTGAGAGCCCGTCGTTCCGAGAAAACTTTACCTCAGACTAATAAAAACAAAAATAATGTATGTATATTGTGTTTAAATAGAATGCAAAGTTAAATGTTCCATGTATTTAAAAATTCAATTTCAAAATTCCAGAGCACCCTCTTAAATTTCAAGGATCAAATTGGCAAGAGACTTTAATATTCACCTTAAGTAAAAAACAAAAACTCAAGTCAACATTTTTGACCCAGATTCTTGCCATATTTGGCATTTAAAGTTTCATAAATTTGCTAAAAATGTAAATGTTCCCTTTAAATGTCTCTTATTTCTTATTTCATTCATTTTTATATAGAGAGAATGCGGCTCGTTTAAGTTTTTCGGCTTTATTGCCTCAGTCACACACATATTTGACGGAATTTGTCGTCTCAATAAAAATTCTTGAGCTTTTTGTGTATGTATCCATAACGTATCTATCTAGGTATAAGTAATATACAGCTGAAAAACAAATCAAGTTTATACTTATTGGAAAAGTTGCCTTTGAACAAACAGCTTGAAATATTTTACAATTGTTTTATTCATAACAGGCCAAAGTTCAAGTTACGACGGAGATTTTTGTTTTTGTGGACTCATTATTTCAACGCAGGACTTTTGTCTCTTGTGCGCCTTTCCACTACATATTATGTAGTTCTATATATTCTATAGGTAATTTCATTTAAGAGAGAGACAGGGACTAATTTCAGCTTCTTGCTCCTAGTCGAGTCGTGTCGTGACTCTTCCTTTTGTATTCGTCTTGGTGCTCGTGTTCTCGAACGCGATGATGATATATATTTGATATTATGGACAGATGAAAACTTTTGGAGATGGGATCTCTCGATTTCGACGCGGATATTGACTTTGGTGTTGTAATAAGAAGGACGTGAGGTGGAGAGGGGAAAGGTGAAGACTTGTGGAAACTTTTCCCCCTTTGACTCTTGACTTTTGCTCTTTTCTTGCCTTGTCCTGGCTGAGCAAGTCAGCCCGCCAGCCAGCCTCGACTCTTCTTGGAAATATCTATCTAGAATAAAGAAAAAGAGACGAGTGCAAAAGAGCAAAGGCAAGAGTGAAAGAGAGCTCGGGAGAAGTTTGTCACTTGCTTTGTTTTTTTTCACAGGAAATCGTACCCTTCAAAATAAATCGAGTGAAAGCACCAAAAGATCGGCCTCTTCCTGTCCTCCACTTGTTCACTTATTTGTTCTTCTCCTTGTTGCATTATTTCTCACAATGTATGTATATAACAAAGCACACAGAGTCGGGAGCTCGACATAATGTAAAAGTTTCGGTGGTTGCGGTAGTCGACTCGAATGTGTGTACAATGTACATGCACGTAGGTTCAAACGTATCTAGTGTATTCTATACGTGATGGATACAATAATTATATATGTATAGGAAAAAGGGAAATCAACTTATATTGGTACTGATCGTGAGTGTCTGCATTAAAATGGTGTGGGACAAACTTGCAGACAGCCAAATAAATGTCACATGACTTGACTTGACTTGACTCGAGTCAACTTGAAAGTGTGTGTATGACGGTGGACTGTAAACTGTGATCTAACTCACTCACAATCAGTCAAGAGGAGAGTATAGAGTAACGCGTCATCGCAGGTGCAATAGATAATTCTCCGAGCTAACTTTTCATTATTTATTAAGGATGAAAAACTCCATCAAAATTTGGCTCTTGGGACCCGCATCAACTTTAAATTATTCCCAGCGGAGACTCTTTAGTCTCTTTAGTCATTGAATTCTTCTCTATGATTTATGAATTGTGATCGAGCCTTTGGCTGAAATCACATTTCCGTAGAAATTTACCGTTGAAATCAAATCAGGTCTGCAATTTTGACGTTATATATTTCAAGTCTGGCTTTATCATATAGTATGATATTGAAAATTAGGGGGTAAATTTTTTTATTGCATTGTATTGTATTGTATTACACACATTGTATATTAGCAATCAAGTTTTTTCCGCTGTCCCTAATAGAAAGATTAGGCATTTCGAGTAAAAAACTACCTAACAGTATTTATCATGATCCAGTAACTTTGATTCGTAATCGGAATAACTTGAAGCCTGGAGCAAGATCATTAATTCCATGAATGCAGGAGCCTTTCTAACAAAATTTGGGGTAGTAAATTGAGTAAAATCATATGTATCCTTAAATTTGCAACTTACCAAAGTGTGCGAGGAGAGCAGAGAAAAAAGTAATTTTTGTTTTCATGGCTCTGCTTCTATAGTCTTCGACTAGCTAGCTAGTCGATCTCGTTGTTGCTTCCCAATGGATTTTCATAAACGTCTGTTTCCCTCACATAATCCGTTACTCATCACCATCTTATCTTTTCCTATATATATGTATATCTGTATGGATTTTATCTTTGGAGAAAGTTGGGCTCATAAAGCGTTTCCCGGCACTATGTAGACAGGACAAGACAAGACAATCTTCTCATATAAAGCAGACACACACACACACTGTTCAAACCTCCGCTTCTTTGTCCTGAGTCTTGAAGGTTGCAGGGGTTGAAGCTGAAAGATTATACCGAAAATTGAAACGGATTTGCCTTTTCTCTTGTGTATTTTACATATTACATAAAATATGAACCGTCCGCCCGGCAGTCACAGTAGGCAAACACTTTCTCTCACACAAGATCACGATACAATATAATCTGTATATTACTTATACGATATACGGCGAGATAAGATGCGATACGGCTACGATACAGCGGCGAATATGAATAGAAATACGGATACGCGTACGGATACTGGTTCGAGATCTATTGCAAAAACAAGTTTGACGTAAGGCCACAGAGCGTCACGAATCACTTCCGTTTCCCGGCAAGGTCTCGTCCTTCCCCGTTCAATGTCCTCCCCTTTGACTCGACGTGTTTCTTCACTTTCACTTTGACGTTGACTTTTTGCCTTTTGAATGAATGGCGAGGATGGAGGAATGGAGGAGCAAGTGAAATTTTGCCCAATATATATCGATATCGATGATCCTTTTGGAAGGAAGAAATCTCGGTGCAAACTAGATATTTACAAGTGGAGTAGAAACGGGATCGAAAACATTCAAAGTGGCAGAAGGAGGACGCGAAACACTTTCACTCATTCACATTTTCCATGTTCGTACGTACGTACGTATGTATGCACATGAAATACATACATACATCAGAGATGAGATGAGATCGATCCGCACTTTCGCATTACAAATAAGTGTGAAGTTTATACACATTGACTGTAAAGAAAGTCTTTTTTCCCGGTCTCTTCTTCTTCGTCTCCTTTACTCTATTTCCGTCTATCGTGACTTTTAAATATAAAGATAACAGAAGAGAGTCTTATGTTGGTCCATATGGCAGAATTTCCTTTCTTCTTGACTTTGTCTATTTAGCTAGACGAGCAAAAGGGAGAGGATGAATAGAAGAACAAGTGCGAAGAAGAAACTCCACAAGTGAAGAAAACAGTTGTTAGTTGATTTTGACTGAGACTCCCTATTTTCACTTTCTCTGTCTCTCTCTCTTCGTTTCTTCCTTTCTTCCTTTCACTGAAGCGTCGAGACGAAGACCGACGAGTATATATGTGTGTGTGCGTATATATGTACTCACAAGAGAAGACTAAGACTAGACAAGCAAGACACAGACACAAATGCCCCGCTTTCACTCACTTAAACGGAATTCAGCTTGCTGCCTTAGTTTGGCTTGGCTTGGCTTGGTTCCTTCCACGAAATGTACTCAACTGAACCAAACCCAGCTGAACAGCAGTGGAGTTTAGTTGAGAGTTGACTGGAGTTGAGTTGAGTTGAGCTGTCTAGATGTAGAATGTAGAGTGTTGGAGTTGGCTCTAGGATTGAAGAAAACGGCTGGAGAAAATATCTACAAACAGAGATTCTCTC
>JAQIVE010001750.1:0-23067 GCA_034698285.1 Sminthurinus bimaculatus | reverse complement strand
ATTTTGGTCGAAAATCTTATCAACTTTGATCAAATTTTGATAAGATTTTCATGAATTGTCATGGAAATCGCACCAAATTCTCATCATCTATTGTCAATCTTATCAAATCTCATGAAATTTTTATGAGATTTGATAAGATTTTATTTAAAGGGAATACACACAAAACACGCGATACAATTCATGAGTATTATTGGTACATATCTACAACGTAATATACACAAAAAATGTTGGTTTTTCCCTCATTTGTTTAGTTATGGTTGGGTCAAGGTGGCCTCTGATGACGGGGCGGGTGATACTGAACCGAGGTTCTCTTCCCTATCATGATGATGATCCTCTTCATTA
This sequence comes from Sminthurinus bimaculatus, assembly GCA_034698285.1. Lineage (NCBI taxonomy): Eukaryota > Metazoa > Arthropoda > Collembola > Symphypleona > Katiannidae > Sminthurinus > Sminthurinus bimaculatus. The sequence continues at coordinate 22,725 of JAQIVE010001750.1, read as the reverse complement.
TCGGTCCGAGAATTTGTCCGACTGATTTCTTCTGATTTTTCACTGAGTCCGTCCACACTCAAATTGGTAGGAGTAGCGATCAGGTTGATGTTTTCAGGACTGTTAGGATTCGGACTTTGGCTGTTGATTTGATGCTGGTTGTACTTTTGCTTCTCTCCCCGTTGAGTGAGTCTCCTCGTGGAAATTCTTCGGGCCCAGGACTCCTTTTCCTCGTAAGGCTTTTGCTCAGGCTTCACTTTCTTGTACGTTTCCTCCACATACTCTGCAATCAAAAAGGAGGCAAACATTAGAACCAGAAAATTTTTACGGTACAATAAAAAAGCTTTACTTTTTTGCTGATTTGTCTGTTGTTACCAAGGCAGTCGTCACCGAAGGGGCCGGAAGCCCTCCGCACAAAGCTGACTCGATTCGGGGACTTTCTCGCCCCCTCACATTTCCCATGGGGATGTCGCTGACTTCCCCTCTTACTCGACGTTCTACTCGAGCTCCTCGACTGGTTACTCGACTGTCGACTGTAATCTTGTCCCTTTTGACCTTGACCTTGAGTTGATCCCAGCTCCAAGTTTGTCTCATGGGGATCTAAATGATGATTTGACTGATGGGGCGGTTGGACTGAATCCGAGTTGGAGTTGGAGTTGTAGGGATGATTCGAGTTGGAACAAGTTGAGGAAGAGATTTCCGCGGGTGTTTCGGCATCCTCGTAGTCATCATCCTCATATTTACTCCCTCGACCTGCACACCAAATCTTGGCCTTCTTTATGATGATGAGACTCGCGGCCAGGAGGAAACCACAAACCACCAGGGTCAAGATGGCTTCTATGAAGGCAGGCACTGGAGGAAATTTAAAAGCTGCATAAAAAAAATCACCCATTCAGCATTTTCAATTAATCGTGACAAGACAAAAAATTAAAATTAACAATTAACCCAAGCGAGTTTGAAAATTTATGAAATTTCAAGTTTTTTCTTTCTGTTTTACCATCATCATCATCGTCACTGTCGACTAAATTAATTCTCTCCGAATTAAAGTCCACATCACTCCTCGTGGTGTAACTACTGCTGTTGTTTGTACTTAAAAAATTGAAATTCATTCCCCTTCCACTATTACTAATATCCGCACTTTCTGGTCCATTTTCACGGGCCACAAGTTCCAGACTTGAAGAAGACGGCAAACTGAGAGTGGAAAGTATAAAAGACGAGGCTGTTGTTGGCACTCTATTATTATTGTTGTTTAGATTATTATAATTATCACTGGCAAAATCTGGACTGTTTTGCTCACTATTATGATGAGTATTGTTTATTTGAGTGGAGTTCAAGGTCGACGCCGTGATTTTTGTTAAAATCCGGGCCAGCTGGGAATTCGGTGGCTTCATTTTTCGTCCGAAGCTATAAGTAAACTTTAATAACTGTTAAAAAATTTCTTCAAAATTCTGTCCACTACTTGTATTTTCACAGTATTATGTATAATAAACCATTAAGAAACGTATATATAAAATGAAGAGAGTAACTTTCTCAACTATGGATCAAAGAAGAAACAAGAAACACAATTAAAGTTGTGAATAATACAGAATGTACAATCAATGTACATACAAAAGTCGGGCGAAAAGAAAAGGCAGAGCTTGACTTTATCTTAATTGCAGGCTGACTATTGACTATGCTGCTGATTCGTGAATCCTTTGAAAGTAGCGGAGCAGCTATCCAAGTCGTGGAGGCAGGAGGTGATTGAGAGCGCGTGCATAATAAAAAATGTAATAAGAAAATTAAGTATTTGAAGCACTTCTTCTTCTTCTTATTCTTATTCACTTGACTTATCCCTCCTTTTTTTCATAATTTCCTGTGTTATACCTACTTGCTTATTATACGCAGCACTGTACCCTGTACATACACAATAGAGAAGTAACTAATTTACATTTACTTATTTACAGTAAAGAGTCAACATCAGGGAGAAAGAAAGGACACAAATGAGTTGACGGGATGAGGTTAAACAGGAGTTTGCTGCCAACTTTTGTCACACACACACACTCTCTCTCTCTCTTTGAATTTGTTCCGTAGTCGTAGTTAATAGTTACGGAGCATGGAGTAGTCAATAGTTAAAATGCATAGATGTACCTTATTTACATACATGTATCCAAATACCTTTTGTATTTTCTATTCTTTCTCTTGAACCAACAACAGCAACAGCATGTTTAGTATATCAGTTTTAGGTTTAGGTTTAGTTGGGTTGTGTTGTGACACCATCACGCTGAGGATGACGACGACCTTGATTTAATCTGCTCTTCTTCAAGCTCATCACATATATATGTATCAAGAATAACTACATAATATATGCAGAGGAAGATCAAGAGAGACTTTTGACTATAGAACAAGAAGAAGAATGCACTTGCAATTAATTTTCCTCGTCTTTCTCTTTGTTTTTTTTTTGCTCTTCGCCGTTCTCGTCCCATTACACATTGGACACATTAGGCAAAACGACGGTGATGAGGATCAGGATATATCAGTAGAGACCAACAAGGAATCGAGGATTGACAAGCTTCTCCTTTTCCTAAATAATTTTCCCTTATCTTTCACCACTTCTCTTCAAGCCTCAACTTACCTCAAGTATTTTCAGGAAAAAATGACAAAGAAAAAAAGGAAAAAAAGAGAGTCGGTTCATGTTTTTTGCACCGAGAGTCTCGAGTCAAGGGGAGCAAAAATCAGAATACAACGCTGATTAAGTTGAAGTTGGTCGTGGGATGCACAGCTTTGGAAGCTGGAACAAAAAAAAGTATGCACAGTAAAATTGCACAGACGGTTCTTGTACCTTGTATCTTGTAGCATTCGCGTTCAGCAGGGGTGACGATTTGACACAATACATACCTAGAGTCAAAGATTTGGCCCAAGAAGACTCTCGTCTTGTGTCTTGTGGTTCCTGGTTGTCGTCTTTTCATCGAGGACCATCAGGATGGAATATTATGCTAAACAAGATGTATGTAAATACATACATCATAATAATAGTTACATGCAATCGGATGGAACATGAGGATGAATATGTACATATAGGAGTCGAATCCACAGGCAACTTTGGCCTGTGGAGCAAAAGTTACAAAAGCCACAACCACAACGTCAAAGTCAAAGTCAAGCCGAATGAAGAATGTACGGATTACGGATGATTATATTACGTGCATGCAGATATGCAAGAGCATGAAAAATTTGCAGGAGCAAAACAAATCAGCGAAGAAAGACAGACAGAGAGAGGGAGAGAAAGAAAATTCAATATTCTACGTATGTAGATGAAAAAACGGAAAATCATGGTATAGTTTACATATTATCTTCATAAAGAGAGAGAGAGAGAGAGAGAAGACAGGGTAATATTTTCCGGTGGCTCGAGGAAAAGAGTGAAATGTGCCAAGACCTTTGTCGTTGTACCATTGGCAACCTTTCAAACGCTCAGGCAAAGAGGCATGACATGACTTTATGTATGTACATATATGTATATTATCCCATATGTATATAATAATATATTATGCGAATTGTGGATGGATTTATTTATCAGTATTTACAGAGAGGAGCAAAGCAACAAGATTTTTAAGCCTTTGACTCCGTCTCAAGATTCAAGAGACACAAGATACTTTTATTTTATTACTATCATGTTTATTATTATACTGTACTTACATTTACTTACTTTCATCAGTCTATCTACGTATTTTCTCGAGGTGAGTCTCGTCTCGCCTTCTCCAATTCTTCTTCTTCATCTTCTTCTTTTATTCTTTCTTTATTCCCTGCACTTTTTCATCCAGAGAGTATATTTAATTTCATTGCCATATTATGTATATTTTTATCCATCTATTTATTTATAATACACAACACACATAAATAAGTAAATTGGTTGTGGTATAATATTTTAGAACACTTTCGAATCTGGATCCTCGTCTGTGTCCCCCTTTTATTTATTTTTTATTCCGGAGGCAATTCATCCATCTTTTTTTCCAATCCCACACTCTCACGCACAAACTTTCTCTCTTTTTTCTACCATTTTTTCTATGTACGATATCGAGACAAACTTACTTTATGTAGGTATCTACACACCCGTACACAAATTTTCCGCGGAGCTCTGTTGTTCGTGCCTATTTTTTCCAATAATTTGGCTATCGGGATCACTCAATCAAGAATCAAAAGAGCGAGATGCTTGTACAAAATCATGGTTAAAAAATATCATGTGAGCCAATTTTCAATTTAACTTAAAATATCGAATCAAGAGTTTGATTTTGCGTATTACATACACATACGCAGTAGCCTTGAAAACTGTTCATCTTTTAATTTTGTACGGGTGTTGTGTGTATTAGTTTTAGGGTATTTTTGTTTATTATTTCATGTTCCTTACTGCTGCTCCCAATTCAACGAACAAATGGCCGTTTTGATCTCGATTTCGAGGATTACTGGAAACACTGTTTTTATTTTTACTGTCAAATGTCAAAGCCTCAGGTTCGTTGCCTCGTTTACGGTATGCATTATACATATGCATATTATAGTGGGGATCGAGACGAAAAAGATAAATGTCGATTTTGTGGGAGGAGATGGATGAAAAATTGTCTGTTTCTACTTGAATTTTGACCTGTTTGCCATGTCAGCTATCAAATTACGTCAACAGCTCAGAATCAACTCATGAATCATACCACAACCAAAATACCTAAGCATTTATACTTTATACGTATACGTATACGACGAGTATCCATAATATTGTCATTAATCACCATTCGTTTTTACCTCGCTGAACCAGCTAACTTTCCTTTCCATCTGTTAAACAAAAAAGTTCTGACGATTCCCAATTCCCAACTCACATTTGAAAAATCTCTTTCCCATTCTTTCTTCGTTTCATTCATAATATGTATGATATCATTTCATGCGGAGCGAGACGATGTTCCATGAATTCGCAATATTCATAATATTTCTCTTATGATTTTCTAATACAAAGGAATTTTCATCTTTCACTATACATAATAATATATGAGAGCTGAACAGATCCCCGCAGTCAAGGCGATGATGATGACGGTGACAGTGGCAGTGACCTCGGTTTCGGGTTTCAATGTTAAACCGATGAGCCACAGATGCCTCAGTATGTATTTCAGCATGTACTTACTATGTACACTAGAATTTGCACAACATATTTTTTACTCATGTGAACGCTTTGCAAAATTATGATGGGCTTTTCCTTATACTTTATGTACTACTTGAGCCAATGCTGTGTATGATGGTGTTTATAATATTTTCCATGTAATTGCATCCACATGCTATAAAATATTGTAAAAAACACAGATGATATCTGTGAGGCGGCACGAATGCCTTCACTGACTTCTTCTGTTCTGCCCTTTACTTCGCATTTGAATCCTCTTTTCTATTTCTGTTCGTTTCATTTTTATTTTGATTATATGCATAATACATACATGCATGAAGGTTGAAGGTATTTGTCTGTTTGAATGTATGTAAGTAAGTACGTCTGCTGTTTTTGTGCAAATTTTGACGCTCCATCGCTCCGTTTGTTTCCGATTCCGACCCTGTTTGGAATTTTCACTACGTAATGACGCCTTGTAATGCACTACTTTATTTATTGCCTTTCGTCACCTTATTTATTATTGACACAAGTCAAGTATTCTCCGCTTTTTCTTTCACACATCAACCATTAGAGTTGTGACCTTTTGGTGTACATACCTATACCAACTGCAGGAAAATAAAAACTATAGGCCATTCTTATCGTAAATATGTTGACCCCGAATTCGGGAATCACGGCATAAAAAAAGCTGGCCAAAGGGTTTTGTTTTCTACTTGCCGTGCTTGAAAGTGGTGTGTAAAAAATATAAACACTGATATAATGAAGCATCAATTAAGCAGACAATTAAATAGTGATAAATATCATGGAGTATGGAATAAATAGGATAATGAGATGAATGGCGTGTGTTTGTCTTTGCGTTGGCAATGTTTTCATAATTTCTACCGTATTGATTTTTCCAAAATGGGTGGAAATGAGACGGCTTATTTCAGTTAGTATGTACATTGTACATTTACAGTAGTTACTCCAGCAATTATTATTATTAATATCTCCAGTAAATTAAAGCCACGTGCCGCGATAATAGTTAAACTAAATGGTCTCAACTTACTTCATTCATATATTATATTATGTATTACTTAAAGCCTGAACGCGTGACTTATTAGCAGTACTTTTTTGGCCACAAGACAGTTTGGCAAAGGAAAAAAAGCTGTATTAAGTTAGGTAAGTACAGGGGATAAGAATGAAGTGGAAAAACACCATGCAAATTTGGGACTATTCAACACCTTGCATTATAACAGTGTGGCTGCACTGTCTTCTATTAAACTACCCTGTTTCTTATTGTTCTCCGACAAATTCTCCTTCAATTAGAATTAGTAGTGTGTACCGGCCCAACTTTGGCGAAAAGGAGGCAATAGATCCGGAATTTGTTGGCGAGATTCTTGTTCGACAGAATTTTAGGGGAGATGGTCAATCGCTAGATGATATTCCTGATCCTCAATTTTGTGACGCCCTGATCATAGAAGACGACGATAAATCACATGCAGAATCACGGCCAGGCTCATCGACTGATCTAATTTGGCTGGATGAATTAAGAGTCTCCCTTTTCAAGCATTTTGCCCCTTGCCTCCTTATCAAAGGTCAGGGTCAAAATCATGATGAAACCCCCAGCTTTGGCTTTGACGACCCCCTCAAACTACGCAGATTCTCCCCGCACTGTACCAAGTCCTTTGTCGTCATGGCAATGACAAAGGCAGAGAAAAACCACCAGCTTGCAAAAATGCAAGAGCTTTTGACCTGGAGCCTTGGATTAACGAGCGACCAGGGAAAGGTCAACCTAAACTTGAACTGGAACCCTCGACCCGAGTGTCTTTACCACTTTTTTATTTTTAGTGGAGTCCAGGCGGACATTTTGCCCGCTTTTTTAACCGACAATCATGACGTCATTTCAAGATTGAAGTACAAAACGGGGATCGTTCTTCATTATAATGACCAGGAGGACAAGATGGACAAAATGTCAATTGTGACCGTTCAAGATTGGCGGGAATCGGAACCAAAGTCTTTTAATAAACTATTTAAAATGCACGAAATCGGACCATCCTCACAATCTGGCCTGCTCTTTCCAAATATAAAGAGGGCGGAAAGACGAGGATGCGGTGACCTTTATGGTGGCCATGACATTCGCATTGGAATGTACCCGATTGACCCCCATGTAATATTTAAGGGTGCTCGAAAAATCCCAACTCGAGGCTTCAGCTACGATTTTATTCAGACGCTAAAATCCATGTGCAATATGACGACGCGGGAGTCCTTCAAGCTGGAAGGAATAGCCCGAAATCCGAATGGCAGCTATCAAGGATACTTCGGAGAACTGATAGAACAACGGATTGACCTCGTGTTCATCGTTGGCCGAATGTTTCACCGCAACCACCTCCTCGACTTTTCCACTCACATCCAGATTGGTGACCTCATTTTCTACACGAGTCATCCAAGGGTCAAGATTAATTGGATGGCGATTCTCTATCCCTTTTCTACCGGAGTGTGGCTTCTCATCGGTCTTTCCTTTGTTCTGGCTGTCCCACTAATCTATGTACAGTTGACCTCCACCTTTGACCTTGACCTCAATGACGGGTCAAAGAGCAATTTACTACTTGATAAGCCCATGAAAAGTTCGCAAGCCTTTTACCACGCCCTAATCCTGCCATTTTGTGCTCTGATACAAGAATCGCGGCGGATTCCAGGGCGGGCTCGCCATGTGATGGGATGCTTTTTGTTCTACTCCATCGTCCTCCATGTTTGCTACACCAGTAATTTGATCTCCTTCCTGTCCTTCCCAGAGCCTGAGGCCGTGCCCACAACTTGGAGTCAGCTGGCAGCAACCTTGACCTCGACCTCTGGGCCAGGATCACGTGTATCCCCAAACGAATATCAAGTCAGGATGATGAGTTTTGGTAGTGGGGGCTCGGCCGAAGTGTTTTTTCGAAACACAAAATCCGTCGATATGCTAAAAATCGGGCGGAAAATTGTACCGGACAGAAACTACGCCAACTGTCTCAAAGCCCTGGTTTTTGCGGACGTAAACACCGGGGGAAATGCAGGCATCGGGAAGAGAAGGAAAAGAGTGTGCATAGGCTGGAAATTTTTAGGGGAACCCTTAATCGGAAGAAACCTGAGTCTACAGGTGGGTTTTCACGCCCTGCGAGCCTCGGAGCAACCCGCCTTGAGCATGACGTTGAATGTCGGCCTCCAGAGAATGTCCAAGTATTACGAGGCGGTGAACGAGCTGGTTGGGAGATCCAGGGACTCTGGCCTCTTTTCCAAGTTTTTCCAGGGGGTCGTCACCTACCGGCAGAAGGAGGGCAGAAAGTGGCTGGAACAACAGGATCATGAGGTCAAAAGTGTGGGTCAAAATACTAGTCAAAGTAGCCCCAAATCAGAATTCGAACAGCTTAAGGAGTATATGCGAGAAACTTCGGGCTTTGGTCAACTCAAGCCCTTTGGCCTTGAAAACTTTGTCCTGTGCTTTGCATCCCTGGTCTGTGGTAATTGTATGGGGCTGATTTCATTTTTCCTCGAATTTTTCAAAAAAATTCTGTACAAGCGATATGGAATACTGAATGACAAATGGCGGGGGAAAGGCAGCATCATAATTTCATATTTTTCTGGGCATGAAATAAAGGGCTAAAAACTAAACCTAAAATCCTTGATTTTTTTCCAACATTTCTATCATTTTACATGCAAACAAAAACTACATATGCATAATATAATTTTAACGGAGTACTAGAGGAAAGAATTTAAAAATCCGGGTAAAAACGACAAAGACGAGTGAGCGCCGGAAAACTGACGAGAAAAAGAAGATGATGGCGCTAAAGCACCCCGCACACAGAATGCCAAAGGGCGTCAGCAAAACTGACAGGCCAAACGGCTTGACGTTGTTGTAGTTGGCGGCGACAATGAGGCTGTTGAGTTGGCGATAAATTGTGGAGTTTTGTCTCTCGGTTTTCATCCAAGCCACCCCGTTCTGCTTGCTATAGCTGTTGGCGTCCTCCTGACACTTGCCGTGAATCCCCGCGTCCCGCATCCGGCCCACAAAGTCATTGACCACCTCCAGATACTTTGAGTTCTTCTGCATGAAGGGATGACCCGTGGAGACGATGGCGGGCCGACTCTCAATGAAGGCGCTGAGGTCACTTCGGATGGAGAAGTTGCTCGAGATCATCTGCTGGAGAATGGCCTGCCACCCGATGCACACCGACCTGGGTTGACTTGCCACCCTGAGGACGCATTCAATCTTGTTGCTGTAGGGCACCTCCTTCCTCCGACTCTTGATGGCCATCATGGAGGGATTGGTGGACTTTTCTAGGAAAATTTCCCACGTTCCTCCAGGCAGGAAGAGGTCATTGATGTTGAAACGGGAGCGTGCCAAGGCGGGAAAGTCCCGGGGGATTAGTTCCATTTCCGGGACCGTTATGGCGGCCAGCAAATCCTGACAGTAGTAGTTGGTGAAGACGAAACAGGCGGCGATCCAGGTCATGAGGACCGTCTTGATGCCCAACTGGACCGGGATTCGCACACTCTGGCCAAAGAGAGGGCCCAGGGTGGTTATAAAGGCCGTGGAGCAGATCACAACTGTTCTTGCTCTTGGCGTGTTAATGCTGACTTTTGACTTTTGATTTTGGCGATGATGGGAATGGTCGAGGTCATCTGAGTATTTAAGCTGGAGGCCAATCGTAAGGGAAATGATGAGCAGAGTCAACAGAATGGCAAGCCAAAGAGACTTTTTAAAGGGCTTTTGAAGAGCGGTGTAGTTTATCAGGGGAGTTGGAGTTCTGGCCACAAAATTGATGGATCCCTCTAAAGTGTGAGTGACCGTACTGAAAAATGGATGACGGGAGTGACTCAGTCCCATGATAAAATACAAGTCTAGCTTTCTATCCCGCATTTGACCGAGATTTCCAGCCCAAGAGCCGTTGTCGTATCTACGAAAATTTATGGGGCCTGGGCCAAAGTCAAAGGTGAAGTTGTACATTCTTGACGCACTTGAAATGACATTGTATGAAATGCCCAGGATTTCTCCATCCGGTTTCTTGAAATAGTGCGGCAGAATTGGAAAGGTTGCTGCCTTCAAATGCCCGTTCCGCAAGTTATTTTTCCTAGAAAAATATTTTGTAAAATAGGAAATGCAAGTAGGTATTTATAACAATTATTTATTCTCACAGTCAAAAATAAACAAATAATTTAAGAATTTAATTCGTCCCCATGTTATATAAATTAGCTTAAATATCGGTAAAGTTTTTATTTTACCGGTTAAAATCCAATGGGGAATTTTCCTCATTGGAAAAAAATAAATCGGATGGAATCCATTGGCAACCTCCCCGATTATGGATTTCCATCCAGAACTTTGCTGGCGAAGAAGGTTGGATTTGAATCCCAATTTTATAATGCAAGTAACTGATTCCACTGGACTGGAAAAATCCAGCAAAGTCAATGTCATCACTATGGCTGAGGAAAATAAAAAGGTTATTTGAGGGCGGAAACTCTCGATGAAATTCTTCCTGGAGAAGGCTTAGAGTCTTCTTTTCTAAAAAGAAGAGCTCATTTTCACAATTGCTTAAATATTTTATGACTTCAACTTTGTCCTCCTCTTTCCCTGATTCTGATTTGGTCAATCCAAATCCCAGCTCAAAAGTATTATGACTATTTGTACTGTTTTCTTCAGCTTGAGACTTTTGTATGATTGTCAAAGTTTTTAAAACTGTGGGATAGTACTGAAAACTAAATGAAGATAAACTAGACGAATACTTGTTCAAAACACCGTCATCAAAATGCGGGTCATGGTGTATATCAGATAAACTATTGTAACTTTGAAGTGGAATATCACTTCCATTTTTATAAGTAATGGAGCTTTGGGGCAAAACGTTAAGATGGATTTTCATGGAGCAGATGCGATTGAATCTAAATTTATGTAAAGAAATAAGGTCCAAGATTAGATTTGGATTTTGAAATTGATTTTGACTGTAGTACTGATATTCGAGTAAGCAAAGAGAAGGTGAGAAAATTCCCAGAATAATAATAAAAGACGGGCAAAAACTAGCGTCAGACATTTTCCTGTGCTCTAGGCTCTAGATAATACAAATCAACTAAATAAGAGTGAATGTGCTGTGCATGATACAAAACGGAATCCAATCCAAGTAATTGTTTATTGGTTCCCCATTGAAAATAATTGGCAGCAATGTTTTCCATGTAGTTTTGATAACCTATAGCGATATGAAGCAATTCCACTATATACCTATACCATCTATCCTACACTAACTTTGAATAGATTATCTTAAGCGAAAGCTTGTTCGTCTACCTTTCTTAATCAACATCAGATAAGATAAATTGCAATAAAGAACAAAATAATTTGCCCCATGTTTGCATGTTTTCCTACATTTACAAATTATGTAACAGAACCAAACACTGCATAAAAAACTTCTAGTCCTGATATACTTAAATATTCTATTGACAAATTATTACTCGTAGCAATTGGCAATATAAATGTGGAATGTTTTCATAATTCATCATTATTTAAAAATATGCACAAAGTGGACATTGTATTAGTTTGTATTTTGTATTTTAACTACATATTTTATTTGATTACTTAGCAACACGAAAAAGAAGAAAAAATAAAGCATCTTTAACTTTGAATATTACATATTCAGAATTCAGAGCACAGAATTTGACATGAACGTGATGGTCAAAAAAAAATTATAAGTTGTACATCCAAAAATTAAGCACTATAATTGTTCATAACTAATTGTAAGTGTTGAAATAATAAAGAACTACCACATTACGTCACTGGTATGTTTTTTCAATGTTTTGTGTAATCTATTATTACATAATATTATGAAAATATCAATGTATAATAACTACATTATATTCTATAATATAATATGGAGAAAAAAAATGACTGCAAGATAATATTATTTAAATAGCATTGTACTCTCAGTCGACTGAGTCGTACTATGTAACGACTGCAGTCGTTACATAGTACGTGATGTTAGCAAACCTCAGTGTATTGATTTGATCATTTATGCAGTAGTTTGTTGTTGTTTGATCACTCCCTGACCTTCTTGTTCTTTTCCTTTTTTCTGAGGGGCACCACAGACCTGTTCCAATTTCGAAAAGTATGGACATTTTGATATCTCCAAGGCTCTATAGTACATTTTACGTAATCGTTTGACCTGCATAAGAACAGCAAAAAAATCATTAAACACATTTTTTTAAACTTGATCATATTATTGTAATGTTGTCAATATAATGTTAATGCTAATATATGTTATAAGTTATAATATTATTGTAATGTCATAGTGTAAACTGAAAGGAATCAAATAGCTTCGGATTACCTCGTCGTTAATTTCAAAAACGGACCTGGAAATGTTATTATTAGCCATGGTAGTCATAACATTTTGAGCTCGAGAAAAATCCCAAACTTTCAAGTCGTAGTTTAAACCTTTGCAGGTATCCAAGAGACACTGGCGTTCGTCGTCAGACCATGGACGTTTACTCTTTTTAGCAGGGCGGCCCGTCATCTCTTGTTCCTTTGCTCCAATGTAATACCCCCTTACTCTTTGTTGTTTCGGGATAATATCATTAGCTACATTAACTTTATGGCCGATTAAGAGTTTGAAGGTTTCCGGAAATGCATCGACCAATTCTGCCTGAAGTCGGATAGAAAGGCGTACAAACTTGTGGGGCAATTTCACGCCATTGAAACTTTTCTTGTAACTTTCTTTCGGTACAATAGTCGGATCCTGTACGAACAATATTGATTTAATAAGAATAATATATTATGAATAATGAATATTATACATGTTGATGATAAAAGAACTGAGATTTTGCACTTTTTTGAAATTGCAAAATCTCAGTTCCTTTGATTGTTAGAAATTTGTTCAACACTGATATTGTGAATGTATTGCCATAAAAAGTAAAAAGAGCACAACATGATCTCAATGTGTGAAAGCAATACAAGTACTACAAAAAATATAAACAAATTAATGAGTATTTTGGACAAAGAAAATAATTTACCCAATATAAGAACCAATCACGGGCCGAGTCCTTATAAACGTCACGGAAACGAGCAAAAACATTTTGTAATTTCAAGTTATCCAGTGGGCCAGAGTCCGACTTCCAGAAAACCTCGATAGCCATTCCTTTGGGAAGTCGAAGAGACAGGATCATTGACTGAAATTGAGGCTGGTATTTTTCCCGAAGCTCTAGTAGCTTCCGTTGATAAGCTGCAAGATCCAGTTGAGCCAGAGCAATTTCTCCAGTGATGAAGAACGTCCATTTTTGAGCACCTCCCCCCTTATATTTTTTCCTTTTGTGTGAATTCTCTTTATTCTTACTTCCAGTATCTTCAGCTTCACCAGCATCCCCAGTTTTTGGAACTTGGCTAGCACCCCCATTTCCTTTCTTTTTATTCTTCTTTCTAGAGTTTGCAGTTGCACCGGCAAGTCCGTTTACTTCCTCTTTTTTCTCATTTCCAGTTGTTACAGTTTTAACAGCATCATCAATCCCTTCTTCTTTTTGGTTGTCTCCATTTTTAACAGGTTCGACAGCATGTCCATTTCCTTGTTCTTTTTTATTATCTCCAGTGTTTTCAGCTTTACCACCATCCCCGTTCCCTTGCTCCTTTTTAGTTGGGTTTTCCTCCAGGATTTGTCTGATGATCTTATAGTAGGGCCAGTCATTCTCAACTCGTTTATTCCCCGCATCATTTTCATCAAATTTCGAGTCTCCATTTCCATCATCACTCTTTCTCTGCATCTTGTGGTAAGTCTTACGAAGATGGGTCATCTAATGTAGAACAATAAGTAACAAAACATCTCTATTAAGAAGTTTTTAAGTAAATCACATTATTGCGAAACACAAAGAAAAGTATAGGTAATGCTTCAACAACATAAAATTGGAATTTGTAATACTTTAATATTTACATTTAAATAATATACATGTATAACAGATACCTATATCATAAAAATGAAAAATATTAAAATACATGCAGTGGGCTTACAAATTACAAATCCTTAATGAAATATTCTCCTAACTTGACGGCATTACTTAACTAACCTTTCGATGGATTTCTTCCGAAGTTCGTTCGAAATGATGTTTGGCCAAAAGTTCCGACAATTTCTCTCCCCCAGTCTCGGTACAATACTCAAAGTTGTATTTATTCTCGAGAAAAATCTCCAACAAACACAGAGTTTCAGCCTGTGACCATTCAATGGGTTTCGGTGGACCTGGTGAAACGACCACAATGTCATCATCCCCCTCTCTTAAAGATTTGGAACGTCGTCTTTTGCCCTTCTCCATGGTGATTGACGATGCTTAAATGATCACTCCTCCGTTAGTAAGTAATTGCAGTGGTAAGTAGTAGTAGTCATTCAACAAGAAATTTCTCTTTTCCCACTGTCGATTAGAACAGACACACACAAATATAATCAAAAAATGATGCCGTGAATAATTTTTTTTCGAGTTTCCCTTTAGATTTTATAAATTGTCTTAATCTTAACGATAAAACAAATAACTAGAATAGAACTTATTCTACTTTGCTACTTTGCCTTAGGGTTTAGAGTTTAGAAAATTCGTTTAAATTAATTTAAGAATTGTTTTTGAAGAGATAAGAGTATGGCAATAAGTATGGCAATTAGATTCTTTGCTGCTTCAACTGGACAGTTGTCGTACCTGTATGTTATCCGACAATATTAGCTATTAGCTTATTAGCATATCAGACAAGTTTAAAAATACCTGAATACGCAAATTGAGTTCTGGTTTTATCGTTTCAAGGTATTAACATGTGTGTAAATATGACATGAAGAGAAATACATAGTTTAGTTACTTACATACTTCATACTTACGCATATTATTATTGATAATTGACATGTGTTCCTTGAATCAGTACGATATATTATTATTATAGTTTGTTTAGATATAGACTTCAAATACCCAAATACATTTTTCTTGATACACATTTTATTATGTTCAAAACAAAAATCAAAAATGTATCTGTAAAAGGGGGATTCTCGGTTAAAATGATAATTATTTATTTGAAGAAGGACATACAAACTGTAGTTCATACTCATAGTTGAAAGTTAATATACATGTATGATAATTCCGTATTTTGTATCACAAGTATCTCATAAATTCATAAATATAAAATGCCGGTACATGATTCAATATAGGAATATTTATACTACAGTATGTTTTAGTTATGTATCTACAATCTACATCTCATTTTGAACTTGTAATGGCACTTATTACTAAAGTAAACTGTATAATTTCGGTTTTATTGAAAAAATGAGCAATAACTGAGAATCTCGCAATTTAAGATTTTAAGATAGCATGGACCTTCCCTTTTCAATACACATAATATACATACTTACTTAAATAGAATTTTGTATAAACAAACTGCAAGTCATGCAAGACGCAAGGCTTTCAAAACCATGAAATATGACTTGTGCAAAACTGCAAAAAATTAGGCAATAAATATGTAATATATTTACTTACCACACGGTAAACTATTGAATGATGACTGCCTTCAACTAGCGAACTAATGCTTTACTCAAAAACTTTACGAAAAAGTGCAAAATTTTGATAAAAAATAGGCACAACCATGGAATGGAATTTGATATCACATTTCGATAACTACACTAGATTACTATTAAGTAAGACTACTACTACGGAATAAAGCTTGGGGCACCAAGTTACCACTTTAAATCAAGGCCTTCTACATGGCAGTTTGTATGCGTACATGGCTTAATGTTAGTTGTTTAGTGACCTCTCGCCCGAGTTTTGACCACTTGCTTTTTATTTGTTCACCTATATATGTCATGAGAGTGTCTGGGAAAAAAACCAAAGTGAAAGAGTCGAACTAAAAAACGTTGCATAAAAATACATACTTCTCTTGAGAGCTTTCACAATTCACAATCATGAATGATGATTATATACTGTATACTGTATAAAATATTTATGTATTAAATACATGAAAGTTAAAACGAATTTCGAGTAACGGATCGTGTGATTGGGATATCCGTGTCGGGTATCGATGTCACATGTCACATTTAAAGGAGGATAGAAGATGTGGGCACTCACAATAAGTCACAAATTCTAATACAAAAATCTAACAAAAATCGAAGCTCGTCAGTCATCACTTTAAATTCCTTAGAAATTACAAGGAATTTCAGCCGGTCAGACATGAGTCAGGTGGGTTCAATTCATAAAGTAATCAAGTATACTTACTTACTTATTATAGTAAACATGCATCAAGATCCTTTGGTAATCGAGAATCAGAATTAAGCATTAAGCATACATACATACTACATACATCATACATACATAACAGAGGAAAGATCATGCATTTCCTGTTCTTTTTCTGGTACAACAATGCTTAATAAATAGAATAATTTGTCCTCCTGTTTCCCATCAGTCCGTTTTGGATCATACATTGAACATTGTTGCTTAGGACGTAAGTACTTTTAGTTACGATGAACAATGAACCAAAGTCCGAATTAGAATTGAAACAACTGTACAAGTTTTAAAGAGGGGAAGGTGTAAAAATTTAGTTTAGAAAATAGATAAATATGAAAGTAATCATTTCTATTACTATTGTCATTTTTATCAGTTTTCTCCGGTATAATGAGTCCAAAGAGACAAAAGCAAGGAACTCTTGACTTTCGTTCCTCGTCGTCCTTGGCGAATTAACATGTGGTTGCAAAGGGCATGAGTTGTTTTTGTTGTTTTTTTTCATTTCTTCTTCAATCTTAGTTCAGCTACCTAATCGTTAAAACCAGAAAGTCATAATATCTTTGACATTTACTATATAGTTTCGTCATTAGTATTTAAATTAATCAACTCAATAGCTAGTATATTATCGATATTGGTTTTTGATTTTCATATTATTATTTTATTACAGTTATTACCCAAGCACAATTTCGTGCCCGTATAGGCGAGTTGCATTCAAGATCACGTCATACAATAATAATACATAATACAATCTGCTCACGAATGAGTCACAATTCCATATCGTCTTTTTCCTGATATCATTCAAGAAGGCGTCAATTTAGTAAGTTGAACTATTTATTTATTTATTTTCAAGTCTAGTTCTGTGTCAAATGTTTATATTTAGCGTCTTGTATCAATTATGCATGAAGACATTGTGAAACCATCACAATGTCGTGATATTCATGGGGCATTTTTGATCCGAGTTCTAATAATCAACTATATATACAAAATATTATAATCGGTTAAATACAGAGATAAAATATGCTTCATGAACAGTTATAAAATTGTACCTCTTTTTAAAAATTATTTTAGGTTTTTGAACCACTGACCGCCTTGAATTAACAATGAATTTACTTACTACAAACGGCTACACTAATAATAATGAGGAGGAAGAGCAATGGTGTGGCTATGTGTGCGAAGTATGCCTTAACATTTTCAAGAAGGAAGATGCATTAATTCACCACATTGCTAATCGACATCCCGATTATATGCTTGCTCCAGATTTAAGCGTACTTGAAGAAGAGCAACAGCAACTATCGCAACAAACACAGTAAGATACAAAACGATCTGTTAAAAGAAAAGATACTACAATTTTGAGCAACGCATTGTTTTAATATTGATGCTGTCATATTCTTAGTTGCTCTTTAAATATTGTTTTCACCTTTGCATTTGATCATTAAGTACAAAATAAATACAACACATTGTTCTTGGCAATGAAAAATTTCAAAACTACAATATTTTTTTGTTTTTTTTTATCTAAAGATATTTAATAGCAAAAAACTTGAAGAGGGAAAAACTTGATGAAGGGTACATCGAAGAGGATTTTTATGGAGAAGAACATTTTCAGGCCTTTGATAAAACAGTCACCATCAATAACAAATTTATGAATTTTAGTGACGATACTTTAGATCTAAAGATAGTTAAGACTGTTTCTCTTGCTGGGAAAACAGATGGAAATGATAAATCTGGATTTGATTCAGCTTTTCAAGGGTTTACAGATCCTTTATTATTATTGTCTCTTGCTCCTCCTACTACTACTACTACTACTACTTGTTCTTCTCCAGCTAAAAAATCAACTAGTACAAACAAAAGATTAGCTGAAACTCAAAAGTCGTCAGGAGTCCTTCCTTCGTCGTCCTTGCCATTGCTTTCATCGACATCAAAGAAACCTGCTTGGTCACATTACAATAATAAGTCTAACAACCCTACTAATCCAAGTCGTAACGTGATTAAACAGCAAACTGAGAACAAAACTAAAGATTGGTTCAATGCCATCCTCACAATGGCTAACAATTCTAAAAAACTTCCAAATTTCGGTAGTTTAATGTCAGAAAAGGTCAACAATCTAAGAGATGATGATGATGATGATATAGGCATCGAGGAAGGATCGAAATCCTTTCAACACGTCATCCAAAGTCACAAAAACCAAGGTGCAAATTCAAGAGAAGATGAAAGACCAATTTCAAAGATAATATCAAAATTGATGAAATTAAGTGACAGTCAAAAGGCTCCTGATCTCAATGTAAATATTGTCACTGAGTCTGCCATGCGACAAGTTTTTTGTGCCGAGAAAGTTTTTGAACACTTCAAAAACGACACCAGCAGCAAATCAAAAATTCAAGTGGAACAAACTGAATCAAATAAAAGGACAAAGACAAGGGTCATCAAACGACCAAGCAAATTGGATGATTTTTCAACTTTTGAAGAATTTGAACAGATCAAAGATCTGAAGGCCAAGAAGAAGATTAAAAGCGGTGAACGTCGAGCCGAAGTATTGAACAGAATTAAGCATGCATCATCTGGTGTAGTTCCTTGTTTCTATTCCAATTGTCCACGACGATTTACGAACAAAAGTAATATGATAAGACATACAAAGCTCAATCATGGTGCTCATTGAAATTAAAACACCAAATTATGAATTTTAACGACATTATACATTATCAGGTTACTTTTTTCTATTATCCTTTTTTCCATGTGAATTATGAACAATGAACAACCATTATAAGTACAAAAATATTTGTAAGTAGCTGAAATTTATTTAGAAACGATTTTTCATCAAATCGATATCAGTATAATATGGTTATCGATGATTCGGTATCATCGATACCTGTTATCATCCCATATAGAAATAATTATGACTTTTTACTTAGCTTTCTACGAAAATACTTTAGATCAATACATTGATTATTTTAACCTATTTAATATTTAAACCAATCAGTTCTTGATTGAAATTATGAAGACGTTCTGCATTGAGCGAAATACTAGAACGAATGGCGTATTTTTTGGTTTTGTAAATTTTTATATTCTCCAATTAAAATTACAACTAAAAATGACTGAAGTATGTTCTGAATAAAGGAAACAAAATTACTTTTCTGTTACATGCATGTGAATTCAATATAACATTATGCCAATCAAGGTAAAACCCCGACTTTCTGTTTCATAAAGCATAAAAAAAATAAATCGGGGTTTTAAATTGGGACGATTCAGGTAATAATCTTATGCATATTTCACCAATTTCACAAAAAATTAAAATACATTATGTATTATACTTAAAGGGAATGACATGATCAATAATTAGTATTATAACGAGTATGATATCATATTTAGTCACATTAGATATTACAATTGAGCATCATGCAGTAGAAAAACCGCTTTCATGTATCTAATCGTAAGTAAGTATATAACATTAAAAGCACGGGTTTTATTTGCTATCATAAACATTTTAGACAATGCCCAGTAGTAGTGCATTAAAATTACAAGTAATATAAAGGGGAAAGGTTTGCCCTTAATTTCATCGCTGTTTTTAAAAGTACAAATGAGTATAAGTTCGTTAAAATGCTCAAATCTGGGGTTTTATAAAAGTATAAAATACGATGCAGAAAATAATAAGAAGCAAAAAGTAACAAAATAGATCCAGTGTAGTCCAGTCGTATACAATAACAAAAAACATCAACATTAGTATGTTCATTTGACAAAAAAGCACTTTAAAAAATAGACATACACAATGTGTGTGTAGTACAACTTGAAAGAAGATCATACTAATTATATATTCATATTCAGCCCATCGAAGATCGAAGATTACCCTTCCCTTACTGCTTTCATTATTACGAATTAAGGAACCAACTTACTTCATAATCTCATAATCAGTTAAGTAAAAACTGTGAAAAATTTCACACAATGAACGCAGGGTATGTCCCTTGTATCTGTTGACCACAAGTAGGACATTTGCATTCGGTTTTAGTATTTAATAATATTCGAGAGCAACAATCATCACAAATACAAATACAGCCACATTTAACAAACAAAATCTCTCTTGGATTAACGTGACAAATTATGCAAATTTCACTCTTAGACAAGTGACGAATATTTTTCTTTGATCGTTCATTTACAACCCTTTTTCTCATCTCAAGCTGATCGAGGTTAAATTTCCGGTTTCTCCAAGCCTTCAAAAGATTGATCAACAATAATGATGAGAATCCTAATCCAAGGTTCAAGCATCCTACACCCAAACCCGTTAGAACTAGATGAACTAATGCCTTTAAACTTTGAAACGACGCTGATATATCTCGTTCATCTGTAAAAGAGAAAGTTACAAACAGAAATTATTAGTTCTTTGTATTAAATTATTATTATTATTTATCGGGAAATCAATATTACAGTTTTCACATTGTTATAGTACATTGGTACTTTGTAACTTTTTCCAATAAGAAAAGGGATTGTACCTTTGGGTGATGTCAAAGTTCTTCTTTGCCTTCCAGCAGTTGAAGCATGGATTTCAAGGACTTCCCTGACAATACCAGTAATTATTATTGAATTTTCAAAAACATTGTCCCCTCTTCTTAAGATCCGGGTAAATCGTGCTCCTGGCATATCTTCCATTGTCGAATTCAGGAAAGCATAAAAGACACAGGAAATATGCAAATTATCAACAGTCGAAGCTAGTTGGATCAATGTTGCATTCGAAAAAGTTCCTCTAGGGACTATTAATATGATCACAGATTGCAAAAGATTCTCAGTGCCAATGCCTTGAAGAACTCTATAAAATTACCAAAATGAGGCGAATAAAAATATATCAAATATTAACCAATAATTATGGAATTCATGTTCATCGATGAGTAGCGTTATAGAGGCATATTGAGATTTAAATACTGTTATTTATTATCTTTTTCATCTATTGGTTTAATGTTTAACTAAGAATAATGAAGTCTATACACATATTTTGCATACAATTGTTGAATGCCAATTTATTACCTTTCTCCAGTTAGTTCCAGGATTTCCAAAACTTCTTGGGACCTCTCTAACAGGCTGCTGCTTGTTTCTTCGAATTCGAAAAGACCTCTAGAGACTCCATCAACGAAAACAGACCATTCCGTTAATAATAAGAAACTTGTTCCAATAAAGTCAGCCGATAAAGATGATCGTGATGTTTCAAAGGTCGCCGAGGAAGATGAACGCACATTCTACAATTACAAATTATAATGCAAAATCAAAATGTGAATCATTTATGATTTCATTTGTTCGTCTATATAGACTTTAAGTACAATATGTTCCTACGATGTATCATAATTAATAGTATTATGATAACATAACTCATTACTTTTGATTACTGAGGGAGAGTTGAGAGTTGTTAGTGAATGATCATATAGGAAATGGGAAGGAGCTTTTTGTAGAACAATTGGCAATCATCATGCTAAACAAAAGTATTACTATCATTTAGTTGTATAATATTCTCTTACTACAAAAAATCGTTTAAAAATATCATCATAAGATTTCAACATTTTGTACAGGGCATATGTTAGACTGACATCGCCCACCAAACTAACCAGGCTTGTTAAACCCATCCTAAGAAAATTAAGTGAAAAAATAACAAGAAATATGCATACAATTATTCATCATTTAAAGCTTACATTTCGAAATTTTAAACAGACACAAAGAAAACTAAATCCATCATGAGAAATGAGCACGCACGAGGCAGTCGGCAATCAGCTTTGAAGCGTAAGCAAATAAGTAAAAAGTAAAATAAATGTCCAAAAAAATGCTGAAAAAACGAACATCATTGTTTGACACTAGCGATTACAAGTTAAATAAATAACTATGTACTTACCTGAAAAGGTATTTCCTCCATCCAATTGCCACTGCAAAACTATAAATAATTAGTGACCTTTCGGTTCCTTGTTTATTGAGCTTCTTCTTTCACATTTAAAACCGCCGTGGAGCCTCCGGCGGAATTACTGGCTTTTTTATGGCCTGGTATTCAATGGCTGCAGAGCTAAAATCTTTGAGCAACTGATATTTCAGTGAAGATTCTACTTTTTATCAGTATTAATTATGAATTTATGATATAGGACTTTATAGTGTGACTGGTGACTGGCAAGGCATTCGCTAAAATGAACATACTGTTTTAATGTGTGTATTTATGTATTTAAAACAGCTCATGCTTAATTAGTATTATTGCCTGAAAATGAATGAATGCATAACGTAAACGAGCATAACAACTAGCTGTAAACTACTAATTGTAACGAGAAAAAAGCAAAAAATGATTGTCGTTTGACTGTATTTGACGATAATAGGAAGAAAACAAGAAGTGCATACTTAACGCATCGATATAATTATCTACAAAAATAAGAAAGATAAAGCATATATTATTGATCCTACTATACGAATAGAGA